>QODF01000388.1:272884-406465 GCA_024372805.1 Oostethus manadensis | reverse complement strand
AGTTCTAGGTTGGTTAATAAATTATATTTATATCATTAGAACGCAGAGAAAAGACAAAGACGTGTGTCTTGTAAGAATTGGAGATGATGGGCAAAAATCCCAAAAAGTGCACTTTTCCTTTTAAGAGTCACGCTGGCATTTGAGAGCTTTTAACTCGACGGCTAGCACTCACCACTCTCTTTCTGCAGACCCTGAGTGTGTGCATGTTTTGTTGCCATTTGCAGCCTTTTTTGTTCGCGTTTGCTGTGCGCTCCCATCAGCCATGGTAGTGGGATTTTTGTAAACACATTCCAAAGCCGCCTTTTTTAAGCCGCAAACAAATCCTCCACCATTCCCTTCTCAGCCCTAAGGAGTACTTGTGTTTTGATAAGAACAATGAATTTGTTTCAGTATTTATTGCTATTATGTGACATTATTTAGGTGTAAAAAGAAAACCCATGCAATGATTGTACAAGTCTACAGCTGGCTCTCAAAAGGCAACAGTGTCATTCTCCAACTATTCATTGAAATCACTCTCAAAAAGTCATGGATGAGCAGAAATGTACCCGGGCAGTGGACAGTGGGGGTCTGTTTCGCTATGTGGCCGCACGTGCCTGATAACATTGTACTGTAAAAAGGCAGATGCCATCTAAAAGTTTGGGCTAAAGGCGAGAGGGCTTTTTTATTTTATTTTATTTTTTTGCCAGGGATGGAAAAGAACGCTAGGGGGAGAGTGTGCTGACGCGTTACCTTGCAGTGCAATAACTAACGGAATGTGTGTTCATTGTCATGGATTGTACCTCAAGGCACAGAGGTGGACACCTACCCTACAAAGATCCTCGTAGCTGCAGCTATCACCTCAGTCTTTTGACTGCAGGGATGTCCAAAGTCATATGACTTTTGCTGGCCCACAAAAGGTTTCAAGAAATAAGGCTTCATTTATGAGACCTCTAAGCTGAACTGTTGGCCAGGGGTGTCCAAAGTGCAGCTGGTGGCTATTTTTTGGTCCGCGGGTTGTGTTTGTTTGCCTTCGGCATCCTGTAGAGATAAACTTATTTCATTATTAACCAGATGTTTGATTAGATATTACACTAATTTGCTTTGTCACTTACTATACAACACAGGGCTGTCTAAAGTGCAGCAAAGTGTTGAATATAATTTAACAAGAAAACATCCGCAGTAATTTTATAAGAATCAAGTCAAATACTAAGAGGAAAAGTTGTAATGTAACAAGAAAAAGTCGTAATTTTGTACATAACGTTGTAATTTTACGAGGAAAGACAATGTGGTTTTAGTAGCATAAAGTAAAAAAGTGAAAATACACATTATTTTTCTAAAGTAATAGAATATTGTGAGAAACAAACAAACACACAACAAATAAAGTTGACGTTTTTGGAAAATTAAGTTACGTTAAAAGTTGTAATGTTGTAATGTAAAGTAATGTTACCAATTATAAAGACCAAAAATATTAGGAATAAAGGCATAATTATGAGTAGAATATTCACAAGAAAAAAGTTTAAATTGTTGGAAAATGTTTAAAAAGCATAAATGGAAAAAATATGCTGTAATTTTACAAGAATAAAGTCAAAATATTAAGGGAAAAAAACGACTTATGCTAATAAAATCAGTCTAAAAAAGGTTATAAAGTATTTTCTAAAGCTTTGGGACTCCAGCAAACCACAGCGAGAGCCATTATCCACAAATGGCAGAATGATGGAACAGTGATGAACTTTCCCAGGAGTGGCCAGCCCACCAAGAGGTCACAAAAGACCCCACAACACTATCTAAACTGCAGGCCTCACTTGCTTCAGTTAAGGTCAGCCTTCATGGGTCCAACATGATAAAGACACTGAGCAAAAACAGCCTGCATGGCAGAGTTTCAAGACCAAAACCATTACTTAGCAAAAAGAACATTAAGGATCATCTCATCATCAGTAGTGGCACATTTCAGAAAAAGAACATGCCAGCAGTAAAATATGGTGGTGGTAGTGTGATGGAAATAGTTGTAATCTTGTGAGAACCCCCCAAAAACACAAGAAATAAAGATGTGATTTTTACAAAATTAGGTTGCAAACTCAAAGGCAATATAATATGGGAAGAAAAGCATAATTATGAGTAGGACATTTATAAATGTACAAATAGTTAAAAATAAACAGTTAAACAATAGTTTAAAAAACAGCAGATTGGAAAAAAGAGCAGCCATTTAAAAGAACAAAGTTAAAACATAAAGCAATGTTTTTTTTAATGAGGAAAAAAGTCCCAATTTTAGTCATCATGAGAAAATATAATGTCATTTTATATGCGTAGAGTTGAAAATATGTTATTTTAAAAAGAATTGTGATATAAAAATATCAAAATAATGAAATATAGTAACGTTGTAATTGTTGGAAAATTAGGTTGGGAAAAGTTACAATATTGGAAGAAACTCAAAATTTTATGGGAATAAAGTCATAATATTATGAAAGTAAAATAAACATTATTTAGGAAGAAAGTTGAAATTTTTGGAGAATTACAAAAAAAAACAGCAAAAGACCAACGTTCATGCTAACAATCTTTTTTTTAATAGACTATATCACAAAGCTGAGATGCTGTTTTTTCTTGGAATATACAGTATACAACTTCTTAGCCCGATCTTTATGTGTTGCTTTCCAAAACCTCAAAGTTGCCCTTGCAACTTTTCATTTTTCACTATGTGGCCCTCGACTGAAAAAGTTTGGACACCCCTGATTAATGCTATTATTATTTAACAGTGTGGGGTGTAACAGCTGCAACACTGTTATCGTTTTCCAATCACGTAGTAACGCCGTTATCGTTACCGAGAGTGAAATGTGGCGTGTTGCTGTGCACCGATATCGCTTCAGTCGCTTCTTCACTTCTACTAAAACACAGGAAGCTAAACAGCTAGTTAACGGGAATGGTAGTTGCTCACGCTTCTTGTTTTGGTAGAAAGTTGCACGTCTCAAAGCTGATCTCATGAAATATTACGACACACATCCTTTTTTAAATAAAAAAAAGTCATCTGAAAAAAATTTGCGTCCACACTGCACCAGATCAGTAAATGGTTGCATCCAGATGAGAACGGCTCACTGGGTGGAAAGGATGCAACACACAAACACACAGACGGAACCATGTGACACGTCAAACTGTAGAAGAAGACAAAGTGGAATTACTCCTGCAAGTCGTTTTGGAGTTTACTTTAAGATAACTAAATACTAAATAAAATGGGTTTAGTCATGCCAGTCCAAACTTTCAGATGTTATGTTGTCTTGTCATCAAAGCTCACTTCTGGTCACGTGATGGTGATGGGTCGGTGACGTCGTCGTTTTCTAAAACCAGCGGTTTGCTCGGCTGCACAGCAACACGCCGGGATTTGCAGATTTTCCCCACCCTGGAAGCTGTTTTTAAAACGTAGCGTTTCGAGGCACCCGGAACACCGTTTCCGTGTGGATGGAAGTATATGAATATTATGTTGGCTTGTGACTTCTGGTCATGTGACGGTGATGAGGCGGTGACGTGGTTTTCATAAAGCAGCAGTTTGCTTGTCTAAACAGCAACAACATGCTGACGTGTTCGGATTTTACCCAATATGGATGCCATTGTCCAAAAACACCGTTTCAGAGCACCCAGAATGCCGTTTCTGTGTGGACGAAAGTCTGGTGGACATCTACTCAGCCTTTAAACATTTCCCAGATTATTTTAGCAGGTTTGAAAATTGTGTTTTTCTTTGTTGATCTCATGTCTGACTCTTTATGTCGCATATTTTGACATACTGCAGACTGGTTTTACCGCGTTGACTAAGCAAAAGAGCTGATTGGTCGACAAAAAACTGAATCGGGTTACAAAAAGTATGGTTTGGGACAGCAACAACAGAGTTACACGCTGGCAGAAAATGTTACAGAACTGACCCACCCAGCAGTTGAAAAGACATCATTACCACCCGTTGGATTTGGTTGAGAAGTGACTAAATAGACCAATTTTCAGCGTCTACAATCAAGGCAATGACAGACCGACCAGTTTTATCCCAAAAAACAACGTAGCTCGTTTGACTCCATCCCTGGTGGCTGCTTCACCCTCTCGCCGATCTCTAAGTACTTGCCGTACCCCCCCGTGAAACACTTCCACAAGCTGTAGTTGGTTGAGGGCTGGGTCGGCGGAGATCCTGACACGAGAACGTGAAAAGAGGTCCAATGGGTCGCACATTCATCTTGTTGTTGCACAGGTTGGACCTTGTCAGTGGGATAGCACCCTTCAAGGTTCCAAGCTTCTCCAGCATGGAGAGGGAACGGCAGCAGCCGTGGTGTAGTCGGCGAATGACCGGCCATGTTTGGGCGTTAGTTGATGAGCTTTTATAGCTAATACAGAGCATTCGAGTAGAAAACCATAAAAGGGGTTCCACAGGAGCAACACACCAAGACCGCTAAAGCAGCTGACTCAGGGGTGTCTCAATGCAGTTCTCATCCCCAGGAATGTCACTCCTCAACAAAACCACATCCTGGACCACACCTCATTTGCTGGGAACCCTCGGTTTTTGCTTACTTTTGAGGAAATGTGCTTTTCGTTGGGTTGTTTTTTGTTTGTTTGAAATTGGTGGCTGCCTGGCGCATGACTCTCCATACATGGACACAAATCAGGTGCAATTTACACTGTGATTCATTTCTTCTTTTTACCAGCGGGGCATCAAAACCAAGATTATTTTGTCAATATTTAATCTCGCGGTGCTTAATGTTGTGCGTATTCAGGATTAGTAACCGGTTATGATCCTAAAAAACAAATATATTTTGCATTTATCTACAGTGCAGCCTCCTTACAAGGGATCTAGCAGGCAGAAACCAAATGTCTTCTTGGCTTTTTTTGTTTTTGTTTGAAGAACAAATGGATTTCAAGAGCTACAGTAAGACTGCAAGTGGGAAGCTTTTCTAATGCATACAGAGTTGTTTTCACATCAATAACAACATTTCCATATGTCACAGCAAGACTGTCTGACCATGAAGCACGTGTTCTTCTCAGTCCTTGCTGTGCCTTCTAACTTCTAGGGGTCCTTCAGTCCAGCCATGAGGGCAATGTCTTTGCTTTATGTGTCTTGTACTGTTTTGTTTATGCCAGAACACTAAACTTAGGTGTCGATATCATCCCAAAACTGGGTGACGTCACGCTCAAACTCAGCTTAGGCACGCCAATCTGTTCGGTTTCACTGTTTTGAAATATATAGTGGAAATACTAAGGTTGAACACAATCCAACTCTGGTTTCCTCCACACCCACTAATGTAATTCCAGTTGTGCCTCACTATATACTTTTTTTTTTTCAAAAATGTGTTATTTAAGAAATGATTACTGTTTCTTGATAGGATAAGGCCTAATATTGGTAAAATATATATAGTGTGTATTTATTTACCCAAATTATACTTGTTCTTGCCCTAAAGTAACCATACAAATGGCTAAATGAAGCACCAAAATGGACTAAAATGCAAATACAAGGCAGAAGTGTGTGTGTGTGTGTGTGTGTGTGTTTATATATATATATATATATATAAATATATATATATATATCATATAAACTCCAGGGATGTACAATACCACTGGTTTCGTTTCCCATCCGATGCTTTGGAATATTCAGGCTGGTATGGGCCGATATTGATACTTTGCAAATTCACCTAACGTGTGTTGTAAATGTTCAAAAGTAGTGTATTTTGTACCATTACATAAACCACAAATACATTTAATTAATTAATTAATTAAAGTACTCATTTAAATGATATTATAATCTAAGAATTAATTTAAATATTTGTAACCCCTGAATTATATTGAGGTAGCGGGGTGACTCACAATGTAGCCACGCTAATATACAACAGCAGAAAAATTGGAAATATCGATATTGCAGTATTGATCCGCATATCACTAGTAGACTAGTAGATACGTAGTATTCTGGTCACTAGGCGGCAGTAATGATATAAAACATTGAGAGATTACCTTACATTACATTACCTTAATACTGCGTGAAGTCAGCCATGACATGTCCCATATGATAGAGTGGGGGGGGGGGGGTTCTCCTCCCATCCTGTGTGGAAGTGGTACGTTTTTGGCTTCTGTGTTGGACTTTCAGGTTTCCACTGTATATTTAAAGGGCCCCTGACATGATTTATAAGCTTTGATTACATATATCATTTATTGTTTGTAACTGTGTGGTACATTGAAAGCAAGCTGTGACTAGCAAAAAAGGCTTATCCTTCAGTTATTATTTTAAATTGGCTTCTTAATGGGTGTAAAGGGATTTTTATAGCCTGTTTTAATGTACATACGGCCTCACGTCGAGGATGAATGTTCGCCTCCGCTGCACCCAACAGTAAACCATATTGCTATCAAAAGATGCTTATATAACATGTATACTGCTATGCGGCCTGTCTTGGAATAGTGTTTAGAAGACATTATGTAAACAAGACTTGACTTCCTCTCTTGTGCCAACTTTGACGTAGTGATCGTTCTTTGTTGTTTTGTTTTGTCCCGTGTTCCTGCAGAATAGCATCATTTTCCAAATGCATTTATGCCGTACTTTGGTATTTAAGGTATTTAGGGTGTTCCTTCATAGTAGTCGTCAGTGAAATTATCACTGCAGACAAATCTGTCACTCGTTCTCTGCACTGGTTTTGTCCATGACTGTCTTAAACCTTTGTCTTTTGCAACGAAAACTCATTTACAGCGTCAATTGGATACCGTCAACATCCAACAGCAACACAAGATTTTGGCGTGACTACTATTTTGATGAAAAACATACTGAACCAAGATGACAAACTACCTCAAGACGCGTTTGTTTACCCTGATTTTGTTGAGCACTATCACCTTCATTGCGTCACTTCTGGAAATGACGCTGAGCTGTGAGCTAGTTTGTCATGGCTGCTGCCATGACCTATAAATGTACTTTTTCCAATTTTACGTTGACTTTCAACAAATCAAATAATGTAGAAAATAATTACAAACAATAAGTAAAGCAAAGCTGGTAAATCATGTCAGGAACTTTGTAGATCCTTTACATTTGCTTTTGTTCTCAAGATTTTCGAAGTGACAAAAAACACGACGCCAGCCATCCACAATTTTGCCGCTGGATGATTGTTTAGTATTTTTTTGTGTCTGTCAATGCCTTGACACAAATGATTTGTAGTGCCAAGACTTGTTTTTTGTGTGTGCCGTGTAATGTTTGTCTGGATTTTTAAAATAAGGGGAAAAAAAGTAGGTTTTAAAATGTGCAATCTGATCCTTGATTTCACCTTGAAACATCCTCATTTCCTGTCCCTTCCCCTCTCCTCCCAGCATGCATCTCATTCTGAGGTGATGAATGGTCCCTGCACGACGACCCTTTTGAGTTCTGCACTGATGTGAAGCAGTGGGGCGTCCCGGTTTTACAGTACATCACCACTCTTTGTCACAGAATAGGCTGAAATAGTGCATTCTCTTTTCTTTCTTAATAACCTGGTGCTGAACAAACTCATTCGGTGGTGCTAACCATGTGGTGTCCACTTTTTGGGCTTTCCTAAGAGCATTAAAAAAAAAAAAACCTCAATGTCAACACAATGCTCGAAAGCAAGCACCTCAAACTCACAGAAACCTACAGCAAAACTTCCCGATGGTGCCATTTTTTTAATTTACCACTCAATGCACAAACAAATACAGTACAGCTATAGACTTCACATTGTCTTGTTTTTTTATTCTCAGCACACAGGTGCTTTTTCTTTCATTTCTTGTCTGATTTGTTGTTGTTTTTTTGTCGTTTCATTCTGGGGCAAGGAAATGCTAAACCATTTTGGCTCAGAAGCACAAAATACAGAAAGAAATTGACTTGAGAATAAAAACAAACAAAAAAACAATATATATCTAGAACGTGATTGCTGTGTTGTAAAGTCATCTATATGTCCTGTGTGTACCTATTTTTTATTTATGATTGTACAATTGGCTGTAACATTTTATTAGACCATGGATTTCATATTGCAATGACTATGGGTGTCACATTAATTGCTGCTACTTTCAAAATGACAATTAAAAAGTGTTGCTTTGTTGATATTCAATTTCTAGATTGTGTTAGCTTGTGGGTGTATATTTGAATAACCCATCCCTGGGCTATACATGATTTTTATCAATGGCGTATTGCAACAATTGGGCACAGTGTTTTAATTTCCTGCTACAGAGGATTTCATTGTGATGGTTGAATATAAAATGTAAGTAAAATATTTCATCAAATTCCCTTTCTTAAAAAAAAAAACAAGCAAAGCTGATGTCCAGTATTGTATCTTTGCCCTGTTTTAGGGAACAATATTATTATTATTATTATTATTATTATTATTATGAACATGGTGCTAAAGTTTTTTTTGTATGTTTTGGTTTTTAGATTAAATGAGAACTATTATGCTGAAATTATAATGTTAAGCCTTACTGTAGATGCATATAGGAGACTGTTCATCCCAGAAGAGAAAAATAAATATAGTATTTGAAAGTGCAATATGACTGGAATGTATTCTTTTCACATTCTATTGAATGGGCAATGCAGAAGTTTTGTTTTCAAATTACTTTCTCAAGACATATCCAGACTTGTTTTTCTGAAATGTAAAAAATATTACAATTATGATAGGTGGATGGATGGATGGATGATTAACAAAATCCATCCATCCATCCATTTTCCATACCGCTTATCCTCATTAGGGTGGCGACTATGCTGGAGCCTATCCCAGCTGACTTCAGGCGGGAGGCGGGGTACACCTCCGGACTGGTCGCCAGTCAATCGCAGGGCAGACAAACAAACATTCACACTCACATTCACACTCTAATGGACAATTTAGAGTCGCCAATTAACCTAACATGCATGTTTTTGGAATGCGGGAGGAAACCGGAGTACCCGGAGAAAACCCACACACGCACGGGGAAAACATGCAAACTCCACCCTGAACCTTCTGACTGTGAGGCCAACATGCTATCCGCTCATACACCGTGCGGTCATTAACAAAATCAATTTTATCGCGACATGGAAAATGAATGAATAAATGAATTTTATCGTATTTAACTGCATGTTACCGGTTAAGCCACCTGGGGCACTGATGAGTCGCCTGGGGAAGAAGTTGTTGGCCACTGCCTGATGGTTTGCATGTGTTAGTCTTTGAAATCTCACATATGCAGTATGTTGATTGTTTTCCAGGGTAAAATTCTTATGACAATGAGGATGATGATTGACTATTGACTATTATTAGTGTACAAAAAAATCAAATGCATTGCATTTAGCGGGATATTAATGATTGTGCGCTGCTGAATCGCTTAATATTATAATTATGATAATTATTGGTCACAAAAAGAATAAAATATTGCATAATAGCTGGACGCTGCATATTTCGCCAGAGGGGGCGCTGCTGAATCGCTTAGAGTAGAAGTGGTTTCTTCCTCACCTATTGTATCTGAAAGCCTCTTATATGTAGTATATTTTGCTTGTTTTATCTATCTAAAATGACTGAAAAATAACTGTAAAATATTGAATATAGCTGCATGTTCCATATTTCGCCAGAGGGGGCGCTGCTGAGTGCCCTGGGCAGCATACGACGCCCAAAATGGCGGCACGATTGAAAAGTTTTGACTGTTTTGTTCGAGTTTGTTTTCAGACTGTTGATCAGGGTGTGTAGCTCCTTCGCATCCCACCAGAGTCAACTTAGACGCCGCGTATGGCCGTGTTCTCCATGATGACTTCGGTACAAGTCCAGCATGAGAGTAGCGCTTAGCTATCATCCCAAATTCGGTCTCACTTTACCGAAGCGGGGCTGAGGCTAAGCTAAGAGAAGCTAACAAGCAGGTTGGGGTCGAAAAGCTTCTTCTGTCGTTCGGACAAAGGTGGCGCGTTGAACATGAAGAAGAGGACCTTGCCGTAGCAATGGAGGAAGATGTGAAAAAAGTGAAAAAGGTAAGTTAACACTTGAAACAGTACACAAGTTATGCACCAACCCACCTACCCAGCCGGCTAGCATGCTAACTCGCTAAGCCAATCAAACCAGGCTAGCCCGGGCAAGTTATAAGCATAAAAGAACGGAAGTGAAAGTCTCCCAAATGTCGTCTCTTGTCCAATAATATAACCTTAAATGGCTCGGAAGTTTGCAAATTGTCATCTTCATGACAGAGCTCTTTGATTTAGCTTTACTTGATCAGTATGGTCTATATGACAACTTTAACGCCCTGTTATTGATTTCTGAATGCAAACTTTTTTATCGCCATAAGTTGTAGTATTATACAATGTAATATCCACGTCGATGTTTGCATGTGATATTTTATATAGTATGATCGTCCCGTTTCATCTTAGTGACAGGGCTGTACCGTCTGTACTGTTTTTTATTAACAGAATGTAGTCTCTATCCAATTTTAAATGTCCAAATGAATGTTTGCCATGTCTTGTTTTTGTAGTCTGATTTTAGTGACGTCATCATTCCGTGCAGTTCTTTTTTTGTACCACTAGAGGGTAATGGTGAATTGTTATCGTTGGAAACCACGCCAGATGATGGAATAATTTAAACTTTTGTACTCTAGAACAGAGGTCCCCGACCTCTGGAAATAATGTGGTTTCTTTGGATCCGTCCAAAGTGTGTAAAGGAGAGGTATCACAGGTATTTTCTTCCTGCAGCTGTCAGAATCCATAACAACCACGGCTCCAAATCCCCTCCAATAACTGTGCAAGTCATGTAATAACCATGTGCAACAATCATACAATAACTGTGCAATAACTGTTCAACATGTACACAGCTGTAAATACTGTATATAACTTGTATACAAGGAATACAGAATTATTAGGCAAGTTGTATTTTTGAGGATTAATTTTATTATTGAACAACAACCATGTTATCAATGAACCCAAATACCTCACTAATATCAAAGCCTGCCATCCATGGATTCTGTCAGTGTTTTGATCTGTTCACCATCAAGATTGCGTGCAGCAGCAACCACAGCCTCCCAGACACTGTTTCAGAGAGGTGTACTGTTTTCCCTCCTTGTAAATCTCACATTTGATGTTGAACCACAGGTTCTCTATCGGGTTCAGATCAGGTGAACAAGGAGGCCATGTCATTCGTTTTTCTTCTTTTAAACCCTTTCTTGCCAGCCACGCTGTGGAGTACTTGGATGCGTGTGATGGGAGTATTGTCCTGCATGAAAAACATGTTTTTCTTGAAGGATGCAGACTTCTTCCTGTACCACTGCTTGAGGAAGGTGTCTTCCAGAAACTGGCAGTAGGACTGGGAGTTGAGCTTGACTCCACCCTTAACTCAAAAAGGCCCCACAAGCTCATCTTTGATGATACCAGCCCAAACCAGTACTCCACCTCCACCTTGCTGGCGTCTGAGTGGGACTGGAGCTCTCTTCCCTTTACCGTTCCAGCCACGAGCCCACCCATCAGGCCCATCAAGACTCACTCTCATTTCATTAGTCCATAAAACCTTAGAAAAATCTGTCTTCAGATATTTCTTGGCCCAGTCTTGGCGTTTCAGCTTGTGTGTCTTGTTCAGTGGTGGTGGTTTTTCAGCCTTTCTTGCCTTGGCCTTGTCTCTGAGTATTGCACACCTTGTGCTATTGGGCACTCCAGTGATGTTGCAGCTCTGAAATATGGCAAAACTGGTGGCAAGTGGCATCTTCTGTTTAGCTGCACGCTTGACTTTTCTCAGTTCATGGGCAGTTTTTTTGCGCCTAGGGTTTTTCACACGCTTCTTGCGACCCTGTTGGCTATTTTGAATGAAACGCTTGATTGTTTGATGATCACGCTTCAGAAGCTTGGCAATTTTAGGAGTGCTGCATCCCTCTCCAAGATATCTCGCTATTTTTGACTTTTCGGAGACTGTCAAGTCCTTCTTTTGACCCATTTTTTCCTTATTAGGAAAGGACATTACCTAATAACTATGCACACCTGATATAGGGTGTTGATGTCATTAGACTACACCCCTTCTCATTACAGAGATGCACATCACCTAATATGCTTAATTGGTAGTAGGCTTTCGAGGATATACAGCTTGGAGTAAGACAACATGCATAAAGAGGATGTTGTGGTCAAAATACTCATTTGCCTAATAATTCTGCACTCCCTGTACAGTATAAATAATATTACCTTGTTCTACACCCTCACTGCGCTTGTTTACTTCCGTACTCTGCTCTTGTGTGCTCTTGTACTTTCGCTGCTGTACACTTGGAATTTCCAATAAAGGCATATCTTATCTTATTTAACAATAATATACAATACATTGATTTGACTCTGACATCACGTCTGGGTTGAAGTTGGCCAGTGCGTACAATATAAGCGTCAAATCCAGATAACATGCTCTCACAAAGGTGCTGAAAAACCTCCTGGTATGTGTTGGGAGAGGTTTATTGTTCTTTCGTTTTTGGATTAAAGTTAAAATAAATACAAGAAAACCTTAAAGCAGGTCTAGGGGAAGTATTTTATTTATTATTGATTATTTAAAGTATAACAACGTTATTAAAAATAATACGTTCAGAGACTTATTATAGTGTAAGATTGTTGGTCTTGCTGAAAAATGCACACATTTGGTTGTATTCAGTGTTAACTAGCACAAGCACTCAAGACAGTGCAGACATCCGCCAAGTGCCATAATATCCCCCATAATAATAATACATTTTTTGGCTCGATCGTTCATATTTTGTAGAATTTTGCCAGATGAGGTCAAAATGTTTAATATAAACATTTAACATACAAGCTGGCAACATGACTCAAGTAGTCAAAAGTCAGTCTGAGACAACCTTTTGATGATTTAAGTTGCCTTTCACATGCACCAATCCAGACAACTACCTTACCCATGGTGCAGGAAAAATACAAGTCAACCCATATGTGACACGTTTTGTTACGTCAATGGGGCCCGCCAATCAAAATATTTGCCCACGGCTACTATTAAAAATTCCTGAATCCAGATGGGGGTCGGGGTCACCCCCAAAATTTAATCAGTTCTTCTATATCCCATTTTGAACAGTTCCTGAAAATTTAATCCAAATCCATTCACAACTTTTCATGTTATTTTGAACGCAAAGGTAAACGCAGGCAAAAACAGAACTTCCGTGCTGTCTTTGGCGGAGGTAACCCAAAAACAAAAAAGGATGGCTGTCATTTTAAAATATGTGGCTTTCATGGCTCTCAGCCATTTTTCCACCATGTTCGACACACTGTCATTTTTTGGTTGTATTTTTAAATTCTGTCTATTCTTTGTTTCATCCATCCATTTTCTTCTGCTTATCCGAGGTCGAGTCGCAGGGGCAGCAGCCTAAGCAGGGAAGCCCAGGCTTCCCTCTTCCCGTCCACTTCGTTCAGCTTCTCCTGCAGATCCCGAGGCATTCCCAGGCCAGTTCAGAGACATAGTCTTTGCAATGTGTCTTGGGTTTTCCCTGAGGCCTCCTACCAGTCGGACGTGTCCTGAACACCTCCCCAGGGAGGCGTGCGGGAGGCATCCTACCCAAATGCCTGTACCACCTCATTGTATTTCGTGTTTCAATGTAAATATAAAAATAAAAAAGTTGCCATCAGAAGAAATATTGTCACTTTAGGGCCAGTACTGATCTCACATTTCTCAGCCAAAGCACCATGCAACATTAATGCACATGTCATCTGGAGCCAGGCACTTGTTGAATAATGCAATCTTATGCTGTATAAAGCCTGTCAGTTGCGCGAGTGCCGCCGTCATCACAGGATGCTGCGGTGGTCTGTTTCCTGTTCTCACGTCACCCTTCCCTTTCATTTGTTTTGGGTCACGCGCACAGCACTAGACAGCTGTCACTTTGTGTGAGCACGGGCTACAGGTGACGAGTCTAAACAGAGGTGGAGTGCTTATTGGACTACTCCTACAGGTTCATGGAGAATGAGGTACGGGGCTTTTATAATTTTTGCAGGGTTAGAGACCCACCTTAATATCATGGTTTTGTACAGTTAATCTTATGTAGAGAAGGCTTTAAGTCTATTTTGATGTACTGACGGTGGCGGGGGGAGAAGCTCATCTCTATTGCATGTAAACTGCGTTTTGGTAACAAAATCATTGGCAAAATGCAGTTTCCTGTTGTGTTGCTGACAGTCGAGACGCACATATTGGGTAACACAAAGCAGCATTCTCTTTCCTCTGCGAGGACTAGTAGTGGTTGAGCTTCTTCATTTTCAGGTAATTTTACACAATGAAAACCGGGAAGTAATGGGGGTAGGGGGAATAGTTTAATTGAAAACAACAAGTTGGATCCTTGTTCACACAAACCTGCAAAATCTCCACATTCATGCAAGGTCACCAGTTGGCAATACTGTCGTTTGTATACCTCACAATAACATTTTTTTCAGGACAATTAATGTTCTGCAAACTATCACAGATAAAAGATATAATTGCACAAACATTATTTTGACACCATTTTTTCATGTGTGTAATCATAATATATGCCATAATAATGCGAGTAAACTGTACCAAAAGCAATAAAATTCAATTTCTCTGGGGTTTTTAGCATTGTGATTGTAATGTTAATAGCTTTTGACTCAAACAACAAATGAACAGAAAAATAAAAATAAAAAACTAGTGAAATTAGCAAAAATTCCACTTCAAAATCCTAACCAAAAACAAAAAAAAGTAGACCTTTGTGAAGGGGAAAAACATTTTAATAAAAAAACATAAACAATAAAATAGTATCAAGACTGTGGAGGCAGAATGCTTCAATAAATAATGAACATTGGGTATTTATTAATAATCAATGAAGAATGTGAATGAAGCTATATAATGAACCTTTTGCATGGCGTCACGCGGCACACAGCAGGACCAAATAAGACCAGTTCTACTTCATGGACGCAGGTAGTGTTGGTGACAGTGCATACCTATTTGGGAGCAATGCGTTTTGCACGTACTTTTGTCATGCACAAGACGCAACCACTACTTAAGTCATGGGAGTTTACACTGCCTTCCATAATTTTTGGCACCCCTGGTTAAGATGTGTTCTTAATACATTACTTTTACTACATTATTGTTTTTCTAAAAATATATATATATATTGGCCCACAATGAAAAAAGAGGAAAATTTAGGCCTTGTAATTCAAGTGCATTTATTCAGTGGGAAAAATCCCACAAATAATTATTTTACCTCAAATCGTGTGAGCCATAATTATTAGCACCCCTGATGTTCATACTTTGTATGTACAACACCCTCTTTGTCATCAAAACAGCACCTAATCTTCTCCTATAATGTTTCACAAGATGGGAGAATACAAAAAAAGGGATCTTCAACCATTCCTCTTTGTGCAATCTTTCTAAATCATCTAGCGACCTGAGTCCTCTCCTCTTCACTCTCCTTTTCAGCTCACTCCAAAGGTTTTAAATGGAGTTGAGGTCTGGGGACTTAGATGGCCACGGCAGGAGCTTGATTCTGTGTGTGGTGAACCATTTCTTTGTAGATGTGGCCACATGTTTAGGGTATCTCAATGAAAGACCCAGTAATGACCCATCTTCAGCTTTTGGCAACTCCAGACGTTTGTGTTTTTGATGGCGAGTCTTTCCCTGTATGCCTCCCAAACAGCTTTTGGGCATGTACAGTAGGTAGCACCTGATGGCTGTTTTGGAGACTTCGTATGACATCATTGCGGAAAATTCATTTCAAGCGGTGATTGCAGCACAGTTTGCTTGTGCTTTGGATCTGGCCACCTCCTATGATAGTTTGTAGCTTGGAAGCAGACACTCCACAGAGTATAAAGTCACACACAGTCTCTCGAGCAGAAAGTATAACCCAGCCTTTACTTTTCACTTGCACCACTCTGTGTGTGCAATCGCCAGCGGCCCCACCTCCCCCCACTAGAACTAAGACTGAAGCCCTGTCTTGTAATGCACAAGGAGTACCTATGTGTGGCGCTGTAAACAGAAAATCACGAGACACACCAACCTACAGAAGAAGAAAGAGTCCATTTGCATAAGTCCGTTGTCCGGGTTCCAAGGCTCATCTAGACTATTGTCGAACTGGAATTACCTCTACAAGTCATTTTGGGAAATAAGACAACAGTATATCAAGAGAATGTTTTGTTCTACATGTCTGTAGAAATATTTAGATATGTTGGTTTGTAATCGAAGCTCACATCTGGTCACGTGATGGGGCGTCTACAGGTCTGTGACGCCATCGTTTCTGTAAAACGGGTTCGGCTGTCTATACTGTACAGAAACGACAATTAGGTGTTTTCAAACTTTCCTACTCTAAAGGCTATTTTCAAAAAATACCATTTCAGGGCACACAGAACGCTGGTTTTTGTGGATGAAAGGCTGAAACGAGGATATACTAACCTGAAAACTTTTCCATGTTTTCAGCCCCTAAATGACTGGGTTTGGTTTGGTTTGGTTTAATTTGTTTCAAACATGCATACATTGTACAAAGAATTATTCATGTTACATTCCTCAGTTCTTCATGTCCGAAAAGGAGTAGGAAGAAGCAGAGCTTATTTAATCCTACCCCCTTCTCACATGATTTGCTGATACATACATGCCTGCATACTCATACATACTGTGTATATACATGCATACACACATACATTCATATGTCCTATTTTCCTTTTGGAACCCCCCCCTCCTATTTTCCTCTCCTCTTTCCTTCCCTCTTCCCCTGTTAATTTCCGGATCAACATCTTGCTGTCTTGGTGTTGTACTGTGAGTGTCATTAAATGTGAGTACATGAGTTCCTGATTTTAATACTTTGTTTAGCGGACCCTTTTTGTTTACTTAGTACACGCTTGTATCTCCTGCATCTGTATCTCCATCTCTCTTAACTTCTTATAGTCTTGCCTCCAGGTCTCAAAGGAAAAAAAAAAGGTGTTGAGACAGATGCACTGAGTAAACCCCTATATTATCTAGCCTGTCTGGAGGCGGGAGATGTGGAAAACAAAAATGCATGCACATGTCAATATATCAAGGCTGTTTTTATTTATTGTGCTGTTAATTGGTTTATTGATTATCGTAAATGGAGACATGCCTTACCGGTATGCCTGTCTTTGTTTTATGTTTTTTATAACCTTTGCTGCATGTCCTGTTTTTCTTAGCCTGGTATTGTGTCGCCTTTCAAGCGGGTCTTCCTGAAGGGTGAAAAGGGGCGGGACAAGAAGGCCCAGGAGAAGTCCACCGAGCGCCGGGCCCTGCACACCTTCTCGCTCTCGCAGCCCGACCATCGCATCGACCCCGACATCCTCCTCAATGACTACATCGAAAAGGAAGTCAAAGTGAGTATAGGAAGTATTTACTGTGCTGACTGAGCATTGCTTTGCTAGTCAATAACTATGACTCAATCAGGAAATGTTATTAACGCACCTCCCTGGTTCTTTTTAACTTCATGCTTCATTCTTCGTAGTATTTGGGCCAGCTGACATCCGTTCCAGGATACTTGAACCCTTCGAGCAGGACAGAAGTCCTCCAGCTCATTGACAATGCAAGAGTACGTCATATGAGTTTAAATAGTTAGCGTACATTTTGTATAGCTTTACTATCAACACACAGTCGGTACCGTCTAAATATCGGCAACACAGTTTTTAAAAAATGCAATACAATAAAGTCCTTCCAATGTGTCGTCCAGAAGTCGCATCAGTTGGCGGGCCAGCTGACGTCTGAGCAAGATGCCGTGGTGAGCTTGTCTGCGTACAACATCAAGCTAGTGTGGCGTGACGGCGAGGATATCATCTTGAGAGTTCCCATCCACGACATTGCCGCCGTTTCCTACATCAGGGACGACTCACTGCACCTCGTGGTCATCAAGATGTGTAAGAAGAACAAAAATTGAAAAATACACAATTGTTCTGCGCGGGGATTAGCCACAGGCAGATTACATGGTGGTTTTAATTTGAGCATTTGTTCTCTTGCCAAAGTGGCTGGGCTCCAACTTGCCACTGTTTTTTTTTCTCTTCATTTTTTAAATAGTTACTTCTTTGTTTTAATCCTTAGTTTTTTTTTTACTAATAAGCTCCATAGGAATCAGAAGCAGCTACACAGAAACACCTATTTAGTTTACGTATAGGTCAGACTGCTTGAATTTTTGGCTAAAAAAGTACTGAATTGATTTAAAGTTACTGAATCGTTTCAGATTCGTAGCGTTCTAATTTAATCAAAATTGTCTTTGAATCGAATTAGCAACCACGAGTCTTGATACGACTCGAACCGTTGTTAAAACGAATCGTTACACCTCTACAGTATACGGTGTGGGAATTACATTGTTGTGATATGTCCAGGTCAGAATAAAGTTGTAAAAGAGCATCAGACTCTTGCCTTTGTCTGCCGTCATACTAACAGTAAAAGGTGTGCGTGTGTTAATTACACACAAAAAAAACATATTTAATTAAATACATTAGTTTTTCTTGCTAACGCGTTATTTTTAATAGCCCTATTTGTTATGCTAACTGGATGGTCATGTATAAATGTGCAAGTGTCGGCCTGGTAGATTGAATGTTGCTTTTGTGTCTCAGCTCAGGAATCTGGAGGCTCTCCTTTTCCCAGCTCCTGTCCCGATCTCAACAAATCCCAGACGCTGAGCTCCCTGTCAGAGAGCGGAGCCGTGGTGGTGGAGGTCTGCTGCCTGCTCGTCCTTGCGGTCGATAATAAGGTCCGTTTACTCCTCAAGGGTTCATACTAAAAGTAAGAGAAGTCGGTTAATTTCTTTTGATGTGTGTCTGTCAGGCAGCAGCAGAGGAGCTGTGTCTCCTCCTCAGTCAAGTCTTTCAGATTGTTTACACCGAGTCCACTATCGACTTTTTGGACCGAGCCATCTTTGACGGAGCCACCACCCCCACCAGGCATCTTTCCCTGTACAGCGGTAAGCAAAAAATCAGCTTTTATCCTCCGTATCATGCTGATGGAAGTGGTCTTCTAACTTGTGGTTGTCCTCAGATGACTCGTCAAGCAAAGTGGATGTTAAGGAGGCATTTGAAGGCGACGCCAGCTTGTTGTAAGAACCTGCCTTCATCATGAGTCATGATTGTCCATGCCTTGTAGATGAAAGATTTTTCTTTTTCTCTCTTTCAGTCCGTTCCAAGCATCAGTAGATGCAGATGGCGGCTCGCCGTCACCCTCCAGCCCGGCCTCCCCTCAGGTGAAGACTGTGAGCGAAGGGGAGCTCAGCACCACGGCTGCAGAGCTGCTTCAGGACTACATGACCACAGTATGCGCCCCACTACACCTCTTTTGCTCTTTGTGGTTGTGGACTAAGCTTGCGTAAGTGTGCTGATGCAGCTTCATTGTCTCTGCCAACTAGTTGCGCACAAAGCTGTCCTCCCAGGAGATCCAGCAGTTTGCCACTTTGCTCCACGAATACCGCAACGGGGCCTCCATACACGAGTTCTGCATTAACCTGAGACAGCTCTACGGGGACAGCAGGAAGTTCCTTCTGCTCGGTATGGCTAGAAGTATGACTAGAAGTGTCACCTCTGTATGAAGTGTGCCATTTGAAAAATACGTTGAAACAACAAAGCTTACAAGCAGAATTATTGGGAGCGTACAGGTTTTATATATAATTTCCACGCCTCACAGACCTTTTTTGTTGGCTTCCAAAAATAGTTATAGAGCAGCCCCTGAAAACTAACTTAATCTATTTTGGGACGATGATGGTTGAGATTTTCCCATAGGAAGCCATGCAACTCAAAGTAATCTGTAACACTTTTATTAACCTTACGGGCAAGGTTTCAGGTAATGTTTTAACTAGGGGTGCACGATAATAATTAGGTTGATGTCAGGGAATTATAACGGTAACTAATAAATCTGATGACATTAAAAATAGCTCAGATAATTGATAATTAAAAAAAAAAAACTTCAGTTAAGCGAGATTACCCGTACTGTGTGGATGAGCAAATCAAGTGCTCCTTTTTTCTCCTCCTTGTGACGTTAACAGCTTGTCGTAACTTCCCCTGAGCTCACTTGTAAACAAACATTCACTTTAAGAGGAAGGGCGTTGTACCAAATACTCTGCGATGAAAGGAAAAACCACCACCCAACACACAAAAAAACCTTATCAGCCACCTGAAACACCACCGCTGCAGTGTTTGGAAAAGTGCAAAATTTTTTCTTTTTTTTTTTTTGTTTTTTTTCTAATTTTTTTTTCTAATTTTTTTTTTTTTTTTTGGTCTTGTTGTTTCTTCCTGTTTATTCACCGGGCCTCCTGACCTCCGTATCGGCACACAGGCTGCTCGTAGCATGTGTCCGAATATAGCGCACTTTGCTGGTCCACAGCAAGTGGTTTTCTCTGCTCTATGCCCTGGTTCTCCTGACAGTAGTGATGTGGAAATTTGATATTTGATTAGGACTAATCAACAGGATACAGTCAGTGAAATTTGTTCCAGTCCTTTTTACCTCCAGGTGTGCACAAACTACTATTAAATCTACAGATTCAAAAAGTAGATATAATAAAGATATCGATATCAATTTGGTCTTGAGAAGCAGAAAGTTATTGGTTTGGGGGGGAAAAAAACCTTTCGTGCTTTTCATTAATTCATTCATTTTCTATGTCGCTTATCCTCATTAGGGTCGTGCGTATGCTGAAGCCTATCCCAGCTGGCTTTAAATTTTTAAACATTCAAGTCACGTTAACTACTGCCATTATCAAAACCACACAATTTTAATGACAAATGGGCAAATAAAGAGTAAAAAGAAGTTACTCACAGTAATATAATACATTTGAACCCAATTATGTGCCCTTGATCCTGCAGGCCTGCGTCCCTTCATACCCGAGAAGGACAGCCAGCACTTTGAAAACTTCCTGGAGACCATCGGGGTCAAAGACGGCCGGGGCATCATCACAGACAGCTTTGGCCGCTACCGTCGGGCAGCGAGCTCGGCCTCCGATTCCACCACCAATGGCAATGGGGCGGCGTGCGGAAGCGGTGACAGCGCCGCCTCTGACGAGGGCCAGGAGACCTCTGAGGGCGATGAGTGGGACCGCATGATCAGCGACATCAGCAACGATATCGAAGCGCTCGGCTGCAGTATGGATGGCGAGGGGGTGGCGCCGTGATGCGTTAGGCGTGATCACGTTACGCTGGTTGGCACTGAAGATTTGCTTTAACTGTCTCAACACATGAAGTCAAACAAATGCACTTGCAATCAAGTATTTTTGTACCCTCTTATAGGCAGTATCTGCCACTGCTGTCAGCTATGTAGCCACAAACAAGAAGACTCATTTTATTGTTTTTGTTATTATTATTATTATTATTATTGCTGCCTCATATAAATGTTTTTTTTCCCTTTTAAACTATCATTTATCAGTGTTTACTCAATCCAACTGACCCACCAAATGCTGTAAAAGTTTTATTCATTAAGTGTTCTTGACAAAGCCCTTTTTCGGCTGATGTTGACGTACACTCATGGAGATCATCTGGCATGTGTCCCTCATTGTGCCTTTAAAAACCGTAGCACAGACGCTGTTGTGCGAAAGGTTATGATTAAATAACAGCAACTTTGACTTTTTAATGTATTTTTCATCGCCGTCGTGGTCCTTTTCTCTTGACTTGTGGGGTGCAACTTTGACCTCAGAGGCGAAGGTTTCCAGTCTGATGGTGATCCTCTCCGACTGATCATGTGCTCTGATGCAACTAGAAATGCTGTGAAACTTCACAGTCTTTCGTCAAAGCGGGCATGACGGATGTGCCCTTAATGCCATCAAAGTTGGGAATACAGAAGGATGAAAACTGAGCACATTCCATCCCAAAAGCCCCCTTGAATGCTGTGTTTACTGTGTTGACAATTTAATGCACTTTTAATACTTCCAATGATGACAAAATAATTTCACAGTGAAAATATAGTACACTTACTGACACACCCCTCCCTTCTACTAACTGTGTGCAGCCGAGCATCTCTATTGTTTGGATGCTGAGATACCCTAATTTATTCTTTCCAACGCAGTGTGAAACTGCTTTCTCCCGCAGCACTTGAAAGCACCCTAATTGGCCTCCTGTGAGGTTAATCCTTAATCCAGTTGTTAGCGGAGCTGAATCCTTCTGGTGATTTATTTGCAGTGACTTTATTAAAAAGTCATTACCGGGTTAAAGCGAGTCATGGCAATCAAATGAGCGTTTTATCTCGCGGCCTTTCCATTTAGCTGGTCTACCGTTTACTTGTTTTAGAAAACATTAAACTTTATGGCCAAGTAGGGGAAACCGTTATAGGTAAACTATAGCTTTTGTGTCCAGTTGTACAAAAGAGCACGAAACCATATAATTAATATGCTAAACTATTTAGTAATGCCACACTACAGAAAGAGTCCATTATTCCAAATTTTATTCTTGTCCTAGCAGAGACAGACATCATCCAAATATAACCACAATGTTGCCATTTTATTTATTTTTTTTGCTTGGCTCATTACAA
This sequence comes from Oostethus manadensis, assembly GCA_024372805.1. Lineage (NCBI taxonomy): Eukaryota > Metazoa > Chordata > Actinopteri > Syngnathiformes > Syngnathidae > Oostethus > Oostethus manadensis. Next base: position 384,146 of record QODF01000388.1, on the reverse strand, counting down.
AAACACCACTTGCAGGGGCAAGCATAAGGGTCCGGTGCAATGCGATTTGGGTGGCGGTCAAGGGCGGGTGTCCGGGCTACCAGGTCTTCGGCGGCCAAATCTGGTTCTTGGGACATGGAATGTCACTTCTCTGGTGGGGAAGTAGCCCAAGCTTGTGGAGGCTGAAACATTCCGACCAGATTTAGTTGGACTCACCTCAACCCACCAGCTCTGGAACCAAATTCCTTGAGAGGGGCTGGACCTTGTTCTTCTCTGGAGTTGCTGCAGGGGAGAGGCGGTGAGCTAGTGTGGGCCTATTGTTAGCCCCCCGGTTTGGTGCCTCTGTGCTGGAGTCATCCCCGTTGAACGAGAGGGTTATTTTCCTACGCCTTAGGGCTAGGGAAAGGGTCCTGACTGTGGTCTGTGCGTACGTGCCTAATGGCAGTTCAGAGTACCCAGCCTTCTTGGAGTCTATCAGAGGGGTTCTGGAGAGCACCCCAGCTGGTGACTCCATAGTTCTGCTGGGAAACTTCAACGCCCATGTGGGCAATGACAGTGTGACTTGGAGGGGCGTGGTTGGGAGGAACGGCCTCCCTGACCTGAACCCGTGCGGTGTGTTGTTGCTGGACTTTTGTGCAAATCACAGTTTGTCCATAACAAACACCATGTTCCAACATAAGGATGTCCATGAATGCACTTGGCACCAGGGCCACCGTAGGTCGCAGGTCTATGATCGACTTTGTAGTCGTATCATCAGACCTGCATCCGCATGAGAGCTGTCAACTGATCACCACCTGGTGATGAGTATGATTAGATGGCGGGCGAGGATGCCAGACAGACCTGGTAGACCCAAATGTGTAGTGAGGGTGTGCTGGGAACGTCTGGCAGAGTCTCCCGTTCATTGAGTCTTCAAATCTCATCTTCAGCAGAGCATCGCCTGCATCTCGAGGAAGGACCCGGATATTGAGTTCGAATGGGTCGTATTCCATGTCTCATTGCTGAGGCAGCCAGTTGTAGTTGTGGCCGCGGCCAGGTGCCGAGTCATGGCGGCAAGACCCGTGGCCGATGGTGGACACCAGAGGTCAGGGGTGTCATCAATCTGAAGAAGGAGTCCCATCAAGTATGGATGGCTTGCGAAACATCTGACAGGTACTGGCAGGCCAAGCCGGTGGTCAAGGCAAAAACTTGGGTGTGGAAGGAGTTTGGTAAGGATATGGAGCACGAGTGTTGGTCGGCCTCGAAAAAGTTCTAGCAAACCGTCCGACACCTCAGAAAGGGGAAGCGGTCCACAGTTCACACTGTTAACAGTGCGGACGGGGCCTTGCTGACCTCAACTGAGCATATAGTCGGTCAATGAAAGGAATACTTTGAGTTAAAACACTCGCCAATGGCAAGGCTCCAGGGGTGGACGAGGTTCACCCTAAATTCCTCAAGGCTCTAGATGTTGGGGGACTGTGTTGGTTGACACGCCTCTTCAACATCGCATGGGAGTCGGAAACATTACCTCTGGACTGGCAGACCGGGGTGTTGGTTCCCCATTTTTAAAAAGGGTGACCGGAGGGTGTGCTCCAACTATAGGGGGATTACACTCCTCAGCCTCCCCGGGAAAGTCTACTCCCGGGTGCTGGAGAGAAGGGTACGACCGTTAGTCGAACCTCGATTACAGGAGGTGCAATGTGGTTTTCTTCCCAGTTGGGGAACACTGGACGAGCTCTACACCCTTGCAAGGGTACTGGAGGGTATGTGGGAGTTTGCCCAACCAGTCTACATGTGCTTTGTAGACCTGGAAAAGGCATTCGACCGTGTCCCTCGTGGTGTCCTGTGGGGGTACTCCGGGAGTACGGGATTGGTGGCCCGCTACTACGTGCCATTCGGTCCTTGTACAATCAAAGCAGGAGCCTGGTTCGCATTGCCAGCAGTAAGTGGAGCTTGTTTTCGGTGAACGTTGGCTGTTCATAATCTTTATGGACAGAATTTCTAGGCGCAGTCAAGGTGTTGAGGGAGTCCAGCTTGGCGACCTTAGGATCTCGTCTCTGCTATTTGCAGACGATGTGGTCCTTATGGCCTCATCAGGCTGTGACCTTCAGCGTTTACTGGAGCGGTTTGCAGCTGAGTGTGAAGCTTCTGGGATGAGACTCAGCACCTCCAAATCCGAGGCCATGGTTCTCAGTCAGAAACGGGTGGACTGTACCCTCCGGGTTGGGAGTGAGGTCTTGCCTCAGGTGGAGGAGTTCAAGTATCTCGGGTTCTTGTTCACGAGCGAGGGACGGTTGGAGCGTGAGGTCGACAGACGGATCGGTGCAGCATCTGCAGTAATGCGTTCACTGTACTGGAACGTCGTGGTGAAGAGAGAGCTGAGCCGGAAGGCAAAGCTCTCTGTTTACCGATCGATCTACGTTCCCACCCTCACCTATGGTCATGAGTTATGGGTCATGACCGAAAGAATGAGATCGCGGGTACAAGCGGCGGAAATGAGTTTTGTTCGTAGGGTGGCTGGACTCACCCTAAGAGATAGGGTGAGGAGCTCGGGCATCCGGGAGGAGCTCAGAGTAGAGCCGCTGCTCCTTCACATCGAGAGGAACCAGTTGAGGTGGCTCGGGCTTCTAGTCCGGATGCCTCCCGGGCGCCTCCCTGGTGAGGTGTTTCGGGGATGCCAAGTCGGGAGAAGGCCCCCGGGAAGACCTAGGACACGCTGGAGGGACTATGTCTCACAGCTGGCCTGGGAACGCCTTGGTGTCCTCCCGATGGAGCTGGAAGAGGTCGCTGGAGACCGGGAAGTCTTGACTTCCCTACTGAAACTGCTGCCCCCTCGACCCGGACCCGAATAAGCTGAGGAAAATGGAATGGAATGGAACTACAAAAATAGATTAACTTCCTCTTATGATTATGCTGTGAATGCAGATTGACCAATCACAGAGTAGAACTCACCAAGCCCCGCCTATACAGTAAGTCAGCCATTTCCAGATGTGACGCAGTTCAATTGAACGTTTAGCTTTGTATTTGATATACAGTATTTGAGGTCTTGCTGTTTGAGATGGAAATCATTGTGCTCGGACCAACCCTACCAGATGAGACATCTTTATTTTTTTGGTTTTGTTTCCCAGAATATGAAGGCATTACATATACATTACAAGGCAAACGTATGAAAGTTAGCCAACAAAACTAAGTCAGTTAAACCCCTAAAAACCCAACAGGCACACCTTTTGTCTCCATTAAGGTAAGAATACATTTATTTTTCATTTATAAGTAGCTACATGTACAGTACTCTACGGGTCAGCTATGTGTTACAGCATGTGCTACGCTAGCTAACTGCTAGCCAGCTTTACGAGAACCGTGCTGATTAGATTGTGTGCCTAATCAAGTATATGATGAACCACTCCTGTAAGGTAAAAACTCAGAGTATCATCCTAATATTAGCAACGCTTTGTAATTACATTTGCGGTCATAATCACTGCGCAGTCCGCTCTTTCCCCCAAGAAGCGTGAGGATAGGCTCAAACGGGGGCAATATTTGTTGTGCTTGATAAAAATCAACTTGAAATTGGAGGATGGGAATTTTTACAAATGTTTATACACAAAACTATGTAGGATTGGTATCAGAACACCAGGTCAACCTTCTCCGACTACTAGCACAGCGAGAAACGTCGAGAGTTAATGTTCATCTTAGTGACGCCAATGAGGCGCAGCTGCGCCGATAGGCCGAGGCCCGGGGTGACGGGGCACTCGCACAGCAGGTCGGCCAACCCGTCGCGCTCCTCCAGGCCGTAGGTGGCGTCGTTGAGCATGCGGCGATGCAGCTGGCACGCCTGCTCGATCTTCATCTTGCTGATGTCGCTACGCAGGCGGATGAGCTGCCTCGCCAGCTGCTGGTCCTGCAGACGCATCTCAGCCTGGGGGACAGACGAAGAGGTGTAGACCAGAGATAACGAGACACTCGCCGCCACTCGCTGAAGCTGCACAAAGTGTTTTCACACAGGCCTCATTGTTGTCACCCAATTGACGATGAAAACTCACAGTGGGGCCCTCTGGACATGATCTCATTCCCGTGCGCTGGCCCTGCACAATGTCCAACGATCGGTGCCATTTTTTGCCACATCGCTTGTGCCCTGTCTTTGTGCAAAAGGCGGAAAATGGTCGCAAAGTTGGCGCCTCCTTGCGTGCTCGCTCCTTGAACATCAATGCATGAATTACTGAGCGGCCTAACTGAGCAGAGTGGAGGCAATAACACTCGCGTAAAGCTTGGAATAGTCACAACGTCAAATAAATGAGGCATTAGGTCAGACGCAAATTGTGTGCTGCCTAAACGGGTTGCTGTACAAGGGTATTTATTCGAGTCTAACCGCTAAGTCGGGAGCTGTGTTACTGGCCAACAGATATTGGCGTAAAAGTGCGATATTTTTCTGGCGGTGACGATATCGGCATGCGAGTGACACCTCATCAAACTGCCCAGCTTCTTTTCTGCCTGGACAGGCTGCTGCAGAAAATAGAAAAATTTTAGACTTCAGAGAGATGTCATTAAGCTAGGAAGGCCCAGCGTATTTGCTGCCTAATTGGGCAGCAAGTCGGCCCTAACTTGTTGTTTGCTCAGACGGGTAGATCAGGAAAGCTACAGGAATATTAGATTGTAACCACTTTGTCTTTAAGCGAATACGTCATGTTGACAGGTCAAACTTGTTTGCTGCCTAAACGGGCTGCTGTAAAAGAAATAAAACATCAACACATAAAATAAACAGAATAATTGTGAAGATTTTATTGTAGTTACTGTGTCATTAAAGACATTATTCATTTGGTCAGGCCCCATTAGTTTGCTGCCCAAACGGGCTGCTGTAGAAAAGGGGAACCAAAATAAACCATAAAGTGAAGATTAGATTGTAACTGCTTAGCAGTTTAAATCAGACCCAATTATTTGCTGCCTTAATGGGCAGCTGTGAAAGATGGAAACGGAGAAAATAGACTGGCTGCAGTGGGGAAAAAATATGATTGTGGTCGCTATGACATTAAAGCAATAAAGTCGTTATTTCAGGCCCAACTTGCTTGCTGCCTAAATGGGGTGCACAATGTGCAATAAAAGACTTAGGGAACTTTGTGGCCATCTCACCAGTTCTCTCCTGAGCCAGCTCAGGGCCTCATCGATGTTCTCAAACGCCTTCAAGACACCCGACCGCAACTTGCAGCGAATCACGTTCGAGTCCCCTGGTTTGCCGCCCGATTCCACTTCGACATTTCGGCCTCCCGACCCTGTGAGGCCTTCCGCCTCCACCCTGGCTTTCCATTCCAGGTAGGAAGGTCTCCTGGTCTTTAGTCTCAGCTTCTCCGTCAGGGCCTTCAAGGTCAGGAGATGGTCACTGGAGGGCGAATCCTCACACGTTGACTCCTCTGAAGTGAGAGTGGTGGACGTCTCCATTGTAGGAAGAGCTTGGTGACTAAAGTGCGACGTAAACGTTGTTGAAGCAACTGAGTGGTAAAACAGGAATACTATGCTGTAATCCCCAATTTGGCGCAATGATTACGACGCCATTCTTACATATCAAATTATAGCCGGTCAGCAGTTTGTGTTTATGTTTCCACAGCAACTACTTATGCGATGTCAATGAGTCAGCACTTTGTTGCCTCTAGAAGACAGATGCAACATCATCACTGGAGAAATAACGTACTTAAAAAAAAGACATTTAAAAGCAATACAATGTAAACATTTTTGACCGTAAAGGATGTGGAAAATGCATTAAATCTACATAATAGCCTTGTAAACCTTGTAGTAACAAGTTGTAAAAGTGTTTTTTACAAAGTGGTTTGTGCTCACTCATCCCATAATAGGCGCCGCAAACCAGCAGTGAGGTCATTGGCCATGCAACTAATGATAGGCTTGGCGAAAAAGAGACATTTGAATGGCTTTAAAATGATTTGGAGTGGATTTTGTGATTATTTTCAGCATGAATCAAGGAGGAGGAGCATCCTTGAGTGTGCGCTTGCATACATAAACAGAAACTGAGGTGCTTTAGGAGTCCAAAACTTTAAAACTGCAATCCCAATAATGACATTTAAGAACCCAAGAGTGGAAAAAAGACCACAACAGCCAATAATGTCCATTCCGACATTCCTTTTTGGTCTCAAGAGCTTGTGGTGGCTGCATTAAAATCTACATTCAGCAATACAATGTACTTTGTGGTCAGGACATTTATTATGGGATGCCCAAACTAAAAGAATAGTCCAAGGAAAGTTTGCATCATCAAAAACTTTTAAGTGGAGAACACAGTCAGCAACAAGGACTCATGCAGGCATCATGTGGAATGTGGGACTCCCACACAACATAGCTTAAAGCTATTTTGTTTCTCTGGGTAATTACTTGAATTACTGACAAGTCAGTGACGATTATGATTATTTAGTTTGTAGTTTATCAAATGTATTAACAGCGCCATTGCTGAAATAAATGTTGCACTGTGAAAATACTTTCAGTTGATTATCCATATAATATAAGTATTATTTTTTTGTATGTTGATTGTTGAGCGTTGGTAACACTGTAAGAAAGGAAAAAAGGAAAACTTTGCTCAGGTTTTTACTGGCATCTACATGAAGGTCATATTTCTGCAACAGAATGTTTTAACACACATATGTATATTCGATATATATTATATATTTATATTCATTCTCTTCAGTAAATAACATTCACTCATTTCAACTTCTTTATACTCAGCATTGTTGTGCGCCTAGCCCCGCCCACCTCTCGTGTTCACCATCATGGCGGACTTTTTGCGCCACGGAGTACTACACTATGTTACGTGCATTGGCGGTGGAGTTCACAGTCCTATTCATTTACAGTCCTTGGTCAGCCAATTTGTCCATTAAATTACTGGCTCGTAAGTACAATTTATTTCACATTTAATTAATCCACGAAAAATATATTACTACTACTATTCATAAATATTTCAGTCATATTAAATACAAGTCAACTTTTGAAAGTTGACCATGTTTTTCATACTGTAGTTGCAATATCCTGGAATGAAGCACTTTTTATTTTTCCTTTTTATTGAAATAAGTGTAGTTATGCTTAAATAAAAATACCGTTTGTATTTCTGATAAGTACAGCTGAGCAGCCCTTTGTCCGTAAGATACAAAAGAGCTAATAACTAATTAGCAATTAGCATAACAATGTTTTCTTCTTACCACGTGCTTCCCGGTTGAGAGGCGAACCACTTCCGGCATCAGCAGGTCATTTACTAATCAGTTAAAAGTGTGGTTCTCCGTTCTAATCGTTGTTTTGAAGCAGACAGACGAATGGAGACCACATGTACCCCCTCCGGAAAAAAAAAGAAAAAGCCTTTTATTTAATCTCCTCCCACAAGTCCCTCGACCGTCCACTTGTTTTAGAGCCGGCACCTACCGGAGGAGGGGCGGAGAGATTAGGTCAGGTGACGGTTGCTCGGAGACACCGCCCCTCGTATGAACACACCATGGCTAGGTTCTAGGTACAAATCTTTTTTATTATGTACAACACAACCTCAACAAGGGTACTAGTGCACTAGATGTACGGATATCATAAAAACTAAGCAATAATAAACGGATAATGTTTTTTTTACACTGGGGTGTGTAAATTAATGACTCATATTTTTAAATCGTGCACATTTAATCCTAGACTAAAAATATAAAGTAGAATAATAAATACAATACAAAATAGAAGAGATTTGAAAACAAATATTTCTGTCGTTGTTAGATTGTACCAATAAGTGCAATTTTTAAAAAAAACCGCAAGCTGATGTCAGCCAATATTCGACACACACCTGAGTGCTGCGTTTGTCTAGTCAGTAAAAACAATTATAATATGAGCTCCTCGATGTCGTCGTCGAAAGAGGCGATGGCGCGCACAGTCGGTCGGCTCTCTACGACGTGTCGGGCGTCCAACGAGGCTGACGGCGGCGCTGACGTGCTGAAGCTCATGCGTCCCGCGCGGGTCCCTGAACGCACGTCGTTGCCGCTGAAGTCCAGATTGTCGGTTTTGTTAGTGATGACGGACGGTGAGGCCAGAGAGCCAAACAGCTGCTGCATGAGAACGGATTTCTTGTTGTTTGTGACGCCGTCGCTCTCTCGCTTTTTGTCCAATGCCGCCCCCTTGTGGCTGAAAACACCAATGGCCTCCAACGCGGAGTCGCTGTCCTCTTTGGCGACAGGCGCGGGAATGCTTCGGGAATTTCCCAAAGAGGGCACGTAACTGCCGAAAATTAAGTCCTCGTTGGATTTTTGGGAGCGCAGGCTTCGTCTGCGTCCAGCCTCCCTACTTCCATCTCCCGCGACCAAACTTGGATCCTCCATATAATAGGAGGGAGGATGATCAGCAGGAGCCGTGTTGGATGCAAAGGAATCGCCAAAGATGTGTTTCCGCCCTCCCTCGTTTTGAAGGTCAATTTCCCGCATTTTAGCCAGCAGCTGGTCCTTTCTGCGCCGTTCCTCGGCCTCTTCGTGCTTCCACCTGTCTACTTCCTTTTGGACGTGCCCGTTCTTCCTCCTCCTGCTGCCGCTGCTGCTGCTGCTGCTGCTGCTCCCCTCCCTCAAATGTGTCAAGAAGCTGGCTATTGGCTGTTCCTCTTCTGTCTCCTGCTCATTTGTGCCTCTTACGTCTTCTGTCTTCTTCTGAGGCTGCTGCTGCTCCTGGTTTGAAGGGTTGCCCGTCTCTGCGGGTCCATCCACCTTGTCAAGTTGCTGGTGACATTAAATGGGACAAAGGACATTAACAGAAGTAATGTTACTGCAGTTTTTGCAAAAACCTTAAAGGAAAAGTGGACTTTTTTTTAAATCCACAATCCTTATGTGAAACATGAACACACGTCTCTTTTTTGTGCGTTCTAAAGATATACAAACAGATAAAAAGATGCAGCTAAGAATGTAGGTAATGGGACACACCTATGCCACGCCTTCTGAAAAAAACTCCCAAAACACACAGAACCTTTCATTTACATCATGTGACCTGCATTTTAACCAAACTACAGCGACATTGTTATTAACATTGTTACGCCCAAGAACTACGTTCGACAATTTCGAGTCGCCAATTAACCTAACATGCATGTTTTTGTTATGTGGGAGGAAACCGGAGTACAGAGAGAAAACTCATGCACAGGGAAAACATGCAAACTCCACACAGAAATGCCCATGTAGGAGATTCAGACCCAAAACTTCCAGAGCTCCTGACTGTGTGACCAACAGCCTTACGACTGGGCCCCAGTGCAGACCGTATTACATGTTATGATGAATGCGCCTGTTACTACATGCTCACAGCATGGATATAACACCATAAAACCTTGTTAGGTGGTTTTTGGGTCTGTTTTAATATATAAATAAATAATAAATATTGAGAACGCACAAAAAATAGAAAGACGTGTGTTCATGTCTCAATAAGGTTTGTAGATGGGCAGAATTCCAGAGTGCACACTAAATAGCTTACCTTGAGTGACAGGTATCCATCAGGTGCTGGATCACTGTTCACAGGAGCATCAATGACAGCAGGAGGCGGCGAAGGGAAATCTGGGCTGCACGTTCGCTCTTGGGTCTGCACCCCCTTTACGTGGGTCCTACTAGGAACTTGAGCGACAAGACAAAATCACTTTTCAAGCGTGTTGCATTGGAAGAAAATAAGCATGTACAGGTTACTGCGCATTTATAAATTATATAAAGCAATGTCATTTATCCACACGCCCCTTGGAGCTCCCTTCACTTTCTTTACTGACTAGCTTATTAAATGTTGCATAAATGATTCAGCGGGAAGATAAGAAAAAATGATGATTAAACGAGCCTTACACTTTGATTTGAGCTCACCCTCTGTCACTTTCCTCAGTGGGAGTTTCCCCATGCGGTGAGCGTAAATGTTCTTAGTCTCTAATTCCCTTTCTTTTTCCTGGAAAAACACTAAATATTTAGGACAATATGCCGTTTTGACACGTCATGTGGCGATATTGTTGCACCAATATGCACCCTGAGTTTATTGGCAAGTTTGTCGAGCTCCTTCTGCAGAGTCTTGATCTCTTCCTGAGCTATGAGCATCTTCTTCCTCTCGGCAGCCAGCTGTCTCTGGTGACTGCTGCTATTCAGCTCCATGTTCCTCTCCAGTTCCTTTAACACACACGGCATAGAAATTTGGCACAATACTACCCACAAATTTGATATAACCTGTCAAACTACCACAACTCATGTTAACGTTACAAAAGCAATATCACTGCGTCTAGTTTCTGAGCTACCTTTTCCACTTTCTCTCAAGTTATATGTCCGGTTATCGCCTGCGTCAAATTAACACTTGTAAAGAAATGCTTATGATAGTGTGAAGATACTGCAGACAACTGCATGTCAATGTGGGACCTTAGTGGATGTGAACAAGCCTAATACCTTCATCTTGAGTTCAACCTCTTGCGTGCGTGCCCTCTCCTCCTCCAGCTTACAGGTCAGCTCCTCGCGGGCTCCCAACTCCCGCTGCTCCACCAGCTTCTTCATGCGACCGACCGTCAGCTGACTCCTCATCAGCTGCGCCTCCTTCTCCTTCAGCCGACGCTCGGCGACTCGCTCCCGCTCCTGAGTGCGCCGAAGTCGCTCGCGCAGCACGTGGGTCTCGTTGGCGTGGCAAGAGAGCATCTGGGAAATTTTGCTCTCGGCGTCCGTGTAGTTCTGCAAGGCTTTCTCTTGCCGCAGCTGAAGCTGTAGAGGCAAAACAAATGGTTACTTCGAACAAACATAGTTAAACTAAAATCAAAACTGTGCAGTCAAAACCCGAGGGCCCTACGTGCTTGAGAACCCGGTTTTCCTTCTGCAGCTCCACGATGCGCAGCTGCAACTCCGCATGAGCATTGCGCAATTCGTTTATCTTAAGCAGACGGCCCGAGAGCATTTGCTTGGTCAGAGGGTCCAGGTCTTTCGGAGGAAGGGACTCTTTGCTACGCGAGCGCACTCCCCGGTAGCGGCCGCCTGGACGCGGAGGGTGGGCCCGGACGCGTTGCTGCACACCTAATATGGAGCACAGACATTAAAATCGCCATTTACAGGGCTAGACAAAAGTTTGAAGACACCTTCTCATTAAATAACATGATACGCTGTCTCCAAACTTTTGACAGGTCATGTATTTTTGTCCATCACAGTGAATAGTTATATGTACGAATGCTAGTGGGGTGGTTAACTTCTTATTGCACTTGTATGGTGTCTAGGACTTTAATAACAGCCAGTGCAGTTAAAAAAAGATGTATGATGGTGACAGGTTGACACTGGAACAGATGCTCGACCCACCTGTGTTATAGGGTGAACTGCTAGGAATCTGGTTTCTCCGTACCACCGCGGGTGGGGTGGGGAACAAAGTCCGATCCTGCGAATACGGCGACAGCGAGCGCTCCGACAGCGATTCGTTCTCGTAGTCGTCTGAGTAAGAGGGGCCCTTGCTCCCTTGCCCCCCGTCTCCGTCAGACATGTGGTCGCGATCTGGATCCACAGGGCATATTTCATTCTTTGAAATGTCTTTTTCATCCTGGATCCGGTCCCGGAAGTTCTTGTTGTGCTTCTGTTTCTTGGTGGAGGGCGCTCGACCCTTCTTGTGCACGCTGCTCAGGGATCGTCGGCTTTGATTGTCGCTCCAGTCGTCTCGGATCGGGTCGTATTTAGACTCCATTGTGTCTTCTTTAATGAGAAGCAGCATTGTCAGGAGACACAGAGACAGACAGACCAGGCATGGACTTTAATGTGCACACAGGTTAGACTGCACTTCATTTCCCAAACTAGAGATGGTAGAGTATTGACCGAGTCGTTCAAAATTTGCTAGTTTTTCGCTGAACAGGAACAGGCGGCTATGAGTTAGCTCATTTACCTACCCTGCTGCCACTAGCTGAATGGAAAAGGAAATCAGGTAACATGGCAATAATTGTGCAACTGTTACTCGAACTGCATCTGTATAAATGTATTAGCGTGGAAAAATAAACAGATCTGCTACTTGCTCAAATCAACTCTCGTCGCCAAGCCGACATTGTTATGCTCAACAAGTGAATTGTGAACTTAACGTGGGTTCACGGGGGTAATGAGCCTGGTAAGTGGACTTGTTGCATATGTGCAAGTTTCTTGGGTGGCGTAGATGCCGCATTGAGCACTGAATCATATGCCGACGTCACCGCCATATTGGATGTGGCCAGAGAGAAAGGAGAAGTCGTGTAATTCGTGTTCTGCATGGAATTGTAACAACTGGTTTACAGTCTTCTTAATTGAAGATTTCTGAGAAAGGAGACCGGAGGGTGTGTTCCAACTAATGTGGGATCCCACTCTTCAGCCTTTCTCGTAAGGTCTATTCAGGGGTTCTTGAGAGGAGGATCCGCCAGATAGTTGAATCTCAGATTCAAAAGGTGCAATGTGGTTTTCGTCCTGGCCGTTGAGCTGTGGACCACCAGCTCTACACTCTTGGCATGGTCCTCGAGGGTGCATGGGAGTTAACTAACCAGTCTGCATTTGTTTTGTGGACATGGAGATGATATTATGGCACCATGCTCCATGAGAATCCCGTGGAGGGTACTTCGGGAGTGTGGAGGACCGGACCATTTAATTCAGGCGGTTTGTTCCCTATATGACCGGCGTCCGAGCAGACAATAGGTAGACTTGTTTCCAGTGAGGGTTGGACCTTTGTCACCAATTCTGTTCATCACTTATATGGACAGAATTTCTAGGTGCAGCCAGGTTCGGTTTGGGGGCTGCAGGATTGAGATAGGCCGTGATCTTCAACTGTCACTCGTTTGGAGTGTGAAACGGCCGGGATGATTATCAGCACCTCCTAGTCTGAGTCCATGGTTCTTGCCCGGAAAAGGGTGGAGTGTCCTCTACGGGTTGGGGATGAGATCCTGCTCCAAGAGAAAGAGTTTAAGTACCTTGGGGTCTTGTTCCTAAGTGAGGGAAGGATGGAACGCAAGATTGACAGGTGGATTGGTGTACTGTCTGCAGTGATGCAGATTCTCCATCGGTTCGTTGTGGTGAAAGGCGAAGCTCTCAATTTACTGGATGCTGTACTTTGTTTATTCTTATTCAATTTTCTTATCTCTCTTGCCTTGCCTTGTTTGTTTTACGTTGCGAGTTTAAGTTTAGGGTTTAAGTTAACGCATCAAACATGTCTGCATTAACATTACTAATGACTTCCCCTCGGACTAACCATACTAGCAAATGTGTTTTCATTCAGAACCGCTCTCGTGGGAGAGTCAAGACACGTTGGAGAGACATGTTTACTGGGAATCCCACAGGGTCCGCTGGGAGGAGTTGGACAAAGTAGCTGAGGAAAAGGAAGTCTGGGCTGCTACCCCCGCGACCCGACCTCAGTTAAGCGGTAGAAGATGGATCGACATACGGTTTATAGTCCAAACAAGATCTCACAGGATTGCCTTTCACAGGTAAGGCTTAAAAATACTTTTGGTTGTATTTGGCCATTATGACATAATTTTACAAACATAATTTGTTGACTTTGTGGCTTAATGGTGTGGATCCCTGCAGTAAAACCAGCCTCTTATTGTTGCATTTGCTAAAGGGGCAGATCTTCCACATGGGGCCAACGATCTCAATGAGGTGTTTTCTTGGTGCATAAATATATCTGCAGGAGTCTCTCTGTGTTTTTTCTGTGTGTGACACCCAGATCAAGTAAATTGAGTACTCTATTCTCTTTAGTGACTCATTAAAACCTTACTCAGTAATAGGCATCAAGTTTATCTTCACTACACCAGACTGACATTAAAATCCATTGATAAACTGGACTCTATATTGGTTCTAAGCAACTGACTTCCTTATTGTGAAAGATGGGTCGGTTCCTAAGCAACAACACAATGAGCTAGAAGTTTCCACCAGCCTAAAAAAAAAATTGAAGTGCAGCACAAAATGCAAGACTGCTCTCATGGAAGAGGCGTGTTAATCAACAACAACCAACACATCTGGCATAAAACTAATGATAGAGTGGTGGATTAATGAATAACAACAACCCTAAGCTCGTTTTTTATTGGTACCCTGAGGTCAGACTGTCATCTGGTCCCTTTTAAATCATCCAGACGTGTGTGTGTCTATGGCAACAGGAGCACGGACACTAAATCAACAAAAGGAAATACACAATGAACAGACCTAGAAAATAGCTGCACCTGCCTTCAATGTAAAAGTAATCATTTCTTGCAGTAGTGACGTAGCTTCCACAAACGGATGACTTCAGCAGCCAGGGGCTTGTTAGCATGAGAAGAGCCCATCTTTGACAGGATTAAGCTAAACCCTCACCGTCTGCTCTTGACAGGTGCATTGTTGGCATATATGGCCGCCCACGTCCCCACACAAATAACCCCACCACGCCACACTAGCTACATTTTGTACTTGTACACGTTAGGGTAACTCGCCACGTTTAGGGTTGCTAACGGACAGCTAACTGGCTAATGTTGTACCACACCGTTTTAATGGCTAGGGATTAGCACGACAATCAACGGGTGGTAGTGTCTTACCGTTAGGCGTCGTCTGCTGCACTCTCATCTGCGGAATGGCTGCACACAAACGGCATTTGGCAAAACAGCCCAACGTCTGCCACGTTGAGAATGGATGAACTGCGGCTGAGATACAAACAACACCGCCGAGCTGCTTACGGGCAAGCTAGTAACTTAGCCTCCCAGCCCACCTCCAGCTTCACCCTCCACGACGTGTGTTTGCTAACAGTCATGACCACGCAGAGCTCCGACTCGCGCGGGAGTGTGGACGTGCCGAGTCCGAACCCCCGTAGAACAAAGCTGCGAGGAGGCGAAGCAAGCAGGGCGGACATTACTGCTCCTGCGGCTGTACTGCGTTAGCATAGGAACCGCTTCTATGACGTCACCAGCTCGTCTTGCCGATACCTTACGTGATGTCGGCCTACACACACTAGCGCACTGATATCACACAATATAATGAATGAACCAGCTAGCGCTTCCGTTCTTGTGTAAGCGTGGCATCATTAAACAGTTGTTCATACGACCAAAAAAAGAAAAATATATCGATTAATTGGCCGGGAATCGAACACCTGGGTCCTGTTGAACAAAGTCTGGACGCCTAAAGCCTAAAACCGAGGTTGGCATAAAGCAGCAGAGATTTAAATAATGGAACTTTCGCAGTAAATATATTCGCAATTTCATGATGCCAACTTTCAGTGGGACTTAGCATCAGCCAAACCATATCTCACATAAAAATAGTATTAAATATTCGAAACTCATAAATGGGTAGAAAATATAAATATACGACCGGTAAGAGGAGAACAAAGCTGAAAATAATATGCTAATACTTTACTTTGAAAATGTTTACCGGAAGTCTATTCAATATCGCTCGCGCGAGACACGCGGCTGCTGATATTCAGCAGTAGCGCACTACTATAGTTTAAAACATAGTCGGCTTGCGTCTTCTTCTTTATCATTTTACAATTAGCCGTAAAAGTACACCACTCTTCACTGCTTCGGGGTCGCCGTCGGCTAAATTCTTCCACGCTGTGACCGTAATGTGGGACTAAAATGGTCATCAAGGTTTACGTCGCCTCGTCAAGTGGATCGGTGGCGGTGAGTATCAGTCGCTAATTCGGGTCGTGTTCGGGATGTGGGGAAACAAACACGTCGAATTGCACAGCCAAAACACGCTAACTAAATGACTAACTGGGATCATATGAGTCCACTATTATTGAAAAACAATTATAGCCGGATTCTAACCTTAAACGGAATTCATCCCGCTTGCATGTGAATGGATGAACTGATATTATGGTCTGTTGTCCATGATCACCTCTGCCAACATACTGTGTTGTCTTTGATATCACTGACAAAGGGCTTTTAAGTCACATGCACTTGTATCACAGCCCCACGCCTGAATTGATTCTCCATTTGGGTCAGTTCTGCCAGGGCTTGTGATTGCATTTGCTTCTGACTGCCTTTCAACTGCTTCTGACTGGGGGAGGCATAGATGGGGAGGCACAGTTGATTGGAAGTGAAATGTGTGGGAAAAGAAAACCATGAAATGATCTGTTCCAAGCTTTACAGAAGCAGATTAGTGGGGCGTAACTCATCCGTGCCCGACAGATGAAAGGCAACTTGGGTTATGACACGCTTGATATCGAACAGTGTAAAAATAAACGAACCCCTTGTACAGAAAAACGTAAACATACATGAACGCGGGATGACATTGTGTTACTGGGAGGCGAGTCTTTCCAGACGAGCGCATTAAACACACTCAGTTTAGCCACTTTGGACTGAACTATTCTAACATTTCATCTAATACATTTCATCTGAGGTTCTGTGGTTGTCATCATACATTATTTTAAATCACCTTATGTTTACTTCTCTCTTCACATTTGCACACTTTCCATGTTGTACCAAGCAGCTAGGACAGAGCTACTCCACTGACCATTTTTGGATCCATGGTTATTGGCACTTTTTCTCATGTGATCATTGCTCCCCTTGAAGTTTGGATCAGAATTTTAAGACGTATTTTTCTAACCAATATTGTTTTGTTTGCAAGTTAGCAAACGCTCATCCAGTTTCATGTAAAAGATTTCATTTGTTTCAAATATTGATGTCTCTGGTGTGTTTCTCTTTTTAGTGATTCTCAACTGTTGGGTCAAATCAGTTTTAGCCTGGGCAAAAAAATAAAAATAAAAATAATGCTGTGTTGGCCTTGTCTCTTGTTTAGCCAGAGAGAATGTTTGTCCCTATGCTTCCTATATATCAGTTGTTTAAGTGCAATGTGCACTTTGTATCTCACATTTAAATAGCACTTTTCCTGAAATATAGATATTTGAGGGGAAAAATCTCCACAGTTGGGATCCCACTTGTCATAAAAGTGGTGCCGGTGTGTCCCGCAGCCAAACCAGTGGAGAACCACTACGTCCTCAGCAACCCTGTTTTGTCCCCGTTTTTTCTTGTAATGAAAGGATTAGTCCAAATTAATCCCTTCATTTCACTGAATGCTCTCAAACAATTGCTGTGCATGCAGTGTGAGGGATACTATTTTTATATTCCACGAACAAGTGTTGAATTTCCCACAATCCCCCCAAAATCATGAGACACCCATGATACATACTGCTTGTACCGCATTATTTAAGTTTTGCTGTCAGATTTTCAGTTGGCTGCAAGAGCCAGCAATGTGTTGTTAGTGTGCGTGCCCTTTAGGGTCTGACTTGTTTGGGTGTGTGAGTACCGAGCGACCCCTGATAGGCAAACAATAGCTCCATTGTGGCCGTCGGCATCCCAAAATACTGTATACTGCATTCATGCTAGAAAACCACCTATTTTTAAACCATCTTTAAAAATCAAATGTTAGACTATATGGGAATTGTAATTGTTTTATTAATTAAATTAAGTACATTAAAATATTATTCGATTAAAATAATTTTATTAATATAAACATTTTATTTATTAATTTAATTTTTTTTTACAACATCAAGTAGACTGGAAATTTTATTATATTCTATTTTGTTTATTTAAAAAAATGTAAATTACGTTAAATAAATAAATCACATTATTATCAATAAATTAAATATTATTTTATTTAAATAATTTTTTTTTTTACAAGTTTAAGTAGCCTGGCATTATTTTCATTGTATTAAATTAAATCATTTATTATTTTAATTTTTTTTAAACAAGATTTGGTAAATTTAAATTTCATTAATTACATTAAATAAATAAATCACATTCTTATTTTTAAATTAAATTATTTTATTTCAATAATATATTTTTTTACAAGTTAAGTCAACTGGCACTATTTTCATAGATTATATTTTATTAATTGTAAAAATATATTTTTTACAAGATTAAGTAGATTACAATTTTATTATATTCTGTTTTGTTTATTTTTAAAGTTAAATGTAATTATATTAAGCAAATAAAAGTTATATCATTTTTCAAAGAAATTATTTTTTTATTTATATATGTTTATATTTTAAATTCATTTAATAATGAGCAAATGACTTTGACGAGTTGACAACATAATCGACTCAATACCCTTTTTTTTGGGTCACTATTCATTTGCAGTCTTGGCCATTTTTATCTCCAGGTCAAAAAGCACCAGCAATCAGTAGTGGGTTTCCTCGAGGCCAATCGAATCCTCTTCCAGGAAGTAGACATTACCATGCTGGAGGAGCAGAGACTCTGGATGTACCGGCACATTCCTCGGGACAAGCAGCCAGCCAAGGGCAACCCGCTGCCTCCGCAGATCTTCAATGAGGATCGCTACTGCGGGGTAGGACTGCTTCTATGGCTCTAACATTCAGACTTTATGTATTTGTTAAACTGCGTTTCTTAATTTATGGCCAACTTTCTGTATGGGTTTTTTTATGTGTCAACCTAGAATTTTATGCACATGAATGATTTCTGCTGATTTTTCTAGAGGGACAATGATGGCACAAAGTAGGTCATGTCTATTTTGGTTATTAGGAGGTTAAACTACCTTTTGCCTGGTGAACTGGTAAATCTGATCATGCTCAACTCCAGAGTTTACGCACGCCACCTCTGTAATCCTGTCGTAATCCCGTTTTCATGGCCTCCCCGGGGCAGATTATGTGGCGTCACTCTCACTGGTTGAAGTAAATCCATCATTACTCCCAACACTAAATTGCTGTAAAAACAGAAGCACTTGTATGTACAGTACTGTTCATCAAGACGTTTTGAGGTTACTTGGCCACCATTTTTGTCCGCTTCCTCACAGGACTATGAAGATTTCTTCCAGTCTAAAGAGAACAACACTGTGTTTGCATTCCTGGGCGTCCCTCCTGGAATATCTGTCAAAGTAAGCTTTCTTGATTTGTTCTGCACGTTACACAGAATTAACACCTCCCCACATGGACATTGCAACCACAACACTGTTACAACAAGTAAGGAAATGAATTCAGTGGTGGTGGCTATTGCTAATATGCCCGTTCCCTTGTGTATAGCGGTGAATTGGTTGCAGACCCGACTGTAATACAAGAATTTCTACGATATAGGATCCAATGTTAATAAATGGAATATTTTTGTAGTTAAAGCATAGAAAACCTGTTAATGCCTTTCTAAATAGGTTTTTAACACCATTAGAGCCCTGTAGACATGAAATAACACCCCTACCATTATACTCCTATATTTCTTTCTATTTTCTATTTGCGCAAGTCGTATGCAGCAAGGACTCAACAGGGCCGTGAGCTAACCAGTTCTAATTTTAAGAAACCAAAAACTTTTTTCCACTTTATTATGCTATGGCTGACTTCATGCAGTGTTAAGGTAATGCCAGTGGTTTCTGTCATGCCCCCCCAAGGTGGCAGAAATATTTTTGCTTCCCCCCCCCCATTTGAAATACTATTGACAACACAAACTAAATCCAGGAAAATGCAACAAAATGCAGAGCTGTGAAGCATACACGTGTATTCAAGAGTCAAATAGCATGTTATGTATGATAAATTTGGACATGTCAGGTTTACACTAACATTGAAAGTACTCCCTGCTTCTCATGCATGACAAAATATAAAAACAAGCTTTTTTACATTTTGTTTTTAATGGCTAGTAATTATTTCATGCATCATGTCAATTAAAAAGAAAATCGATAGTAATATACATGAGTAGTAAGTATATTGCTGGATTCCTTTTTTTTTTTTCTTTTTAAAAATGTAACTTCTTATCTTTGCCTGTTTAACAATAACTTATTTATTTCGTGGGTTAGGTGGGAAGAATGTAATTCAATGACTCCCCGATGACACTCTCGGCA
Organism: Oostethus manadensis; assembly: GCA_024372805.1. Taxonomy (NCBI): domain Eukaryota; kingdom Metazoa; phylum Chordata; class Actinopteri; order Syngnathiformes; family Syngnathidae; genus Oostethus; species Oostethus manadensis. Next base: position 364,473 of record QODF01000388.1, on the reverse strand, counting down.
AGTTCATAGTTAGATAAAGCTAGGTTTATGGCTAAGTGTAATGGTGAAGGCCTGGGCTAGGGTAAATAGTTTTAGGGTAAGGGCCAATTAGGAAAATGCATTTGCATTATACACTGCTCAAAAAAATTAGAGGAACACTTTTTAATCAGAGTATAGTCAAATTTCTGGGATATTGATCTGGTCAGTTAAGTAGCAGAGGGGATTGTTAATCAGTTTCAGCTGCTTTGTTGTTAATGAAATCAGTCAACAGGCGCATCAGAGGGGCAACAATGAGACAGACCTTAAAACAGGAATGGTTTTCAAGGTCAGGAGGCCACTGACTCCTCATCTGTTTTAGCTAATTTTTTACTGACTGACTTTGTAGTTTGTCATTTGGCCTGGATCAACATCTCTGTTGGTAGCATGGTGTCGTACCTGGACGCTACAGAGGTTGCACAAGTAGTCCAACTCCTCCAGTATGGCGCATCAATAAGTACCGTTGCAAGAAGGTTTGCTGTGTCTCCCAGCACAGTCTCAAGAGCATGAAGGAGATTCCAGGAGACAGTTAGTTACTCCAAGAGAGCTGGACAGGGCCATAGAAGGTCCTTAAACACTCAGCATGATTGGTATCTGCTCCCAGCAAGATTGGTCAGTGATGGTCTGGGAAAGCATACCCCTGGAAGGACGCACATACCTCTACAGGTTAAATAATGGCACCCTGACTGCTATTAGGTATCAGGATGAAATTCTTGGACCCATTGTCAGAACCTACGCTGGTGCAGTGGGACCTGGGTTCCTCCTGGTCCACGACAATGCCCGACCTCTTGTGGCTAGAGTATGCAGGCAGTTCCTGGAGGATGAAGGAATTTATACCATTGACTGGCCCCCATGTTCACCTGACCTAAACCCAATAGAACACCTCTGGGACATTATGTTTAGGTCCATCCGGCGCCGCCAGGTTGCTCCTCAGACTGTCCAGGAGCTCAGTGATGCCCTGGTCCAGATCTGGGAGATCCACCAGGACACCATCCGTCATCTCATTAGGAGCATGCCACAACGTTGTCAGGCATGCGTACAAGCTTGTGGGGGCCACACAAACTGCTGAGAATCATTTTGAGTTGCTACATTGACATTTTGGCAAAATGAACCAGTCTGCTGCATCATTTTTTTACTTTCATTTTTGGGGTGTCTTTGATTTCCCCCCTCTAGGGTGATCATTTTCATTTCTATCAAATTTTGTGGCATTATTTTGTTACTAATACATCACCTACTTATTATCAGGAAAGATATTCAAGATTATTTTTCCCCCCCGTTTAGATCTGATGTGTTTTTAAAGTGTTCATCTAATTTGTTTTGTGCAGTGTATTTTGCTTTAAAAAAAAAAGTTTATATTTATATATCCATCAAAACTGTCAAATATCTTGAAAATGATTCTACATTTGTCTCTAATTTATCGCCGTTAATTGATTCCAAACATGAACATAATAAGTGGATTTCATTCATGAAGTTGTGGCAGAGAAAACCTGTTTACGATGTCCGAAATAAGGTTTGTAGCATTTTTAGAGTCCTCTAGAAATGACATAACACCCCTATATTCACCTTCACATTGGTATTAACCCAAAATAATTTCTGGACAGCGTACTTCCTGCAGTGGCTATTGTCTCATCAATGTATTTTAATGGTGGCTTTAAATTACGTTACACTTGTATTATCCAATATAGTAGAGATAATAAAGTAAATAAGCCATTTAAAATGTAAATAAAACTCCTGCGTGTGTGTGTGTGCGTGCGTGCGTGTGTGTGTGTGAGATGTGTAGAGGACAGGAAGTGAGGTCAGTGGTTCAGAGTTGAATTTTAGCTTGTCGTGGGTTATGACCCCAACAGTAGCTCGTGTTATTATTATGATTATTATGTTATTATTGTGCCTGTTGTGAGATCATTAAAACATGCAATGATTTCCTGTTCTGGCAATCACACCTGTTGTCTGTCTCAATTACTGACACCTAGTGACCATTGTTAATACTTCATTCACAATTTGAATGCTTCTTCTGCTTTGGTATTTGTATTTTAGTTCATTTAGGTATTTCATTTAGCAATATTTTTCCTTGGAAATGCTTCATTTAGGCCAAGAATGAACACAGTTTGCTTAAGGATATTAGGATATATATTTTTTGTGACAAAAAATGGTTTGTATTTGTAAGTTTATTCACCTTATCATGTATAAACCATAAGGAGTGTTTTTGTTTTGTTTTTTGAATGCAGGATTCTGAGTCTTAGGTGACAACACAACAACCTCCCCCCTGTGACCTCTTACTGTGTATGCCAGCGTCTTGCCAAACATGGGATTTTGCCTTCAACATCCTCGCCTGACTTTAATAGACAAATTTCTGACCAAAAAAATGCAGGTTTATATTAGTCATGTGCGATACCACTGATTTAGTTTCTGATCCAATACTGAGTAAAATTCAGGCTGGAATCGACGATACCATTGTATTGATATTTGTGCAATTCCACCTGAGGTGTCTTGTAAATATTAAAAAATAGTGTATTTTCCTACCATACATACAATACATATCATGAATTTGGTAATTGAAATTAATTAAATAAATTACAACTACAATTCAACTCAAAAATTAAATTTGATTTATATATTAAAATTAAAATTAATTAAAAATTAAACTTATTTAAAAGTATATATTGTAAACAAATGAAATATATATTTAAAATAATATTAGATTAATAAATTAACTTAAATACATTGAAATGATTGATTTAAATAAATTAATAATTTGTACGTTATTTTAAACAGTTGACCTGTTTATTTTATACCCTGATGATAATTATTAATTCCATAAAAATGATAAAATTACATTAATTATTAAATAGATTAAATACGAATTTTATACAAAATAAAATTACAATCATTTTTCAAATTAGAAGCAAATCATATTATACATGTTATAAATTATTATATTTTAATGTATTAAATTATATTTATTTAAGAAAATTAATAGCCAATCTAATTTACACCAACAGAAAAAACAAATGACAGAATCGTATTAAATATTTGAAAATTACATTTTAAACAATAAAAAAGCAAATAAGTAAAATTATTAACCCTTTAAAATAAATTATTAATTATAAAGATATATAAGAATGAAAACTTTTTTCCGTTTACGACCTGCCGTCCTTTCAACAGACAAACGTTGCAGACAATCACCTCAAATGGCTGACGTATCGAAAGTATCGGTATTTTGATTTGATACTCGATTTTAGAGCCGGAAGTGCTCGTATCGATATTTCAGTATCGATTGACACACCGCTAGTTTCCATCATATCATGCAGAGAACTGTTCCTAGATTCATATAGCTAAAACAAAACGAGATATTTAAAACTGCAGTTTACCTTCCTCACCACTAGAGGGATCAGCTACACATCCAGTTGTGCTTTCCTCCACTTGCTAATTGACATGCTATGTCCAGTAGGATACATGGTCAGTTTTTTTTATCAGGCCTCAATAATTAATTGTTTCTATTCTTTTTTTCCTGCGAGCTGTGCCATGGTATTGTAAACATGATGGGACTTTTTACGTTTGTCGAGTCAAGTGATCACATTCTTCTGCCATCAACGTTTCAAAGCGAATAAAAGTTTGTTTGTGTACTTCTGGCTCTTTCTTTTGTTTTGTGTGTGATGCCATCAGAAAGGAATGCAGCGGTTCACACTGTGTTGTCCTGGCTGATCAGTACAACAGGACTGAAGCGGTAATAACAATAAACGAAGAACACTGCAAATGCGCTCGTGTTAGTAAATATGTGAAGAGACTCACCTCCCGGGCACAAAGGGTAATCTACACCTGCATGGGTGAGTACCCTGTTTAATTTATTTTTTAATGTGTTTAATACACTAGTTAACTTCTTTCTACACGTGCAGGGAACACGGGGGGGAAGCACAATGCAGCAAGCCCCCAAACCTCATCATCAAAGGTTACCTTCATTTTACACTTGTATGACCCTCAGGAAGTGTAAAACACGCAATTGAGCGACAGCCACGGGGGCTGAAAAAAGTGTAGAAAATAACCTTTTCAGAAATATGAAGGTTTCTGCTGTTTTTGGACCCCTGATGAAGGTTTGGGAGGTTTCCCGCATCGTAAAAACATAGAAAAAAAACCTTGATTTCACAACATTTGTGGGACTGAAAAAAGTTCAGAAAATCATCCCGTCAGAAAAGTGGCCTTTTTTTGTCATCTTTGGGTCCCACTGGGCCCCCAGATAAATATGTGGTAGATTTTTCCCACGTCCCGGACCACAAAAGTGTTGTTTCAGGAAAAAAAAAGTGTGATTTTGCATCAGCCTGAAAAAAGGCAGAAAATTGCCCTGTCGGAAAAATGGCTTTTTCTGCCATTTTTGGGTCCTGCTGGGACCCCTAATAATTGTGTGGTAGTGTTCCACCACCTCCCACACCGTAAAAGTGCAGTTGAAGTCACCCGGGAAGTGATTTTCCGACAGCCGTGGGGCTGAAAAAAGTGCTGTAAATTTACCCGCAAGAAAAGTTGCATTTTCTGCTTTTCTATTTGGGCAGAAAATGCCGGGAGTACTGTGAAAGTGCAGTTAAAGCCGCCTGGAAAAAAGCTTGATTTCACATCAGCTATGGGAATTAAAAAAGTGCAGTAAATCGACCCATCCAAAAAATGGCATTTCTTGCTATTTTCAGGTCCTCCGGACACCCTGATGAATGTGTGGTAGTTTTCCCCACCTCCCAGACCAGAAAGGTGTAGGTTCAGCAACTTGAAAAATCTTAATTTTTATTGACAGCTACCTTTAAAAAAAGAGCAGAAATTGACCTGTCAGAAAAGTGTCATTTTCTGCCATTTTTTAGTTCTGCAGGGACATCCAGTGAAGGTTTGGAAGGGTGGATTTTTGGGTCCCGCTGGACCTCTGATGACTATGTGGTAGGTTTCTTTAACCTCCCAGACCAGAATACAGTGATTTCAGAAACTTGAAAAAGTGTGATTTCTGCGATACACGCAGACCTGAAAAAAAGTCTGAAAAGTGCCGTTTTCTGCCATCTTTGGATCATTCCAGGACCCAACTGAAGCAACTTGGGGGGGGTGCAATTTCGCTAATTTTCTGCCATGTTTGGGTTTTGCCGGGACCCCAGGTCCTGCACTGTAAAAGTATAGCTTAATCCACTTGAAAAAAACCAAAAAACAGCTGAAAAAAGTGTAAAAAATCGTTTCATCATAAAAGTGGCATTTTCTGACATCTTTGGGTCCCTCCGGGCCCGTTTATGAATGTGTGGTAGGTTTCCTTAACCTCCTGGACACGAAAAGTGTAGTTTCACCAACTTGAAAAAGTGTGATTTTTGCGACACACACAGACCTGAAAAAAAGCCAGAAAAGTGGTGTATTCTGCTGTTTTTGGGTCCTGCCCGGCACTGCCATTGAAGGTTTGAGAGGCTTCCCCCACCTCTCGCATTGTAAAAGTGCAGTGTAAGCCACCTGAAAAGAAGTGAAAAAAAGTGCCGTAAATCGACCCGTCAGGGCTCCTGTGTAGGAGGTTTCCCTCGCCTCCCGGATCAGAGAAGTAGTTTCAGTAACTTTGGAAAAACCCTGATTTTGTGACGCCCGCGGACCTGAAAAAAAGTCAAGAGTGGTGTTTTCTGCCATCCGGGGCCTCCAGAAAAGGCTGAAAATGGACCCGTCAAAAAAGTGCCATTTTTGGGTGATAATTTCCAATGGGAATTTTTTTTTCAAAATGACTGGTGCGCAGGACCAGTGCGGTGTGTTCGACCTTAGAGGTTCTACTAATAGTTTAATCCATGGATGGGCAACTTTTTGACTCGTGGGCCACATTTGGTGAAAAAAATTAGACGGACGGGTCATCAAACACAACATCATGTTGCAACAAAATGGAAACAACACAAAGTATTGCAATGTATCACATAAATCAACTGCTACCATAACTACTACTACTACGTGGGTGATAAAACAACAACCGAGCGCTAAACATAACAACAGTTAAAGCTGTTATTTCCAAATGCCTGCAAGGCATGCTGGGTAGGCCAGAGGCAAAAAAAAAAATAAATTTGAGCAATGATATTCATGTCCTTCTTGTTTACTTCTCTGACCTATCCTTAACATATTTTGTATTCAAGCAAAAATGTAACAAACACAGCAATATGTTGGGAGATAGAATACCACAAGCTACCCAGCATGCCTTGCGGCTTTGATATATATGGGTATTTTCTAGGCATGGGTATTGTGCGCAGATATTTTTCTTGTATGGCCACATGGTGCAGTAGGTAGGTGTGTGTGTTGACGTGTTATGGGCCAGATTAAGACACTTGGCGGGCCTGATGCGGCTATTCGGCCTTACAAGGTCAACAGAAGGTCAGTGAAAATGTAGGGGGTTTTTTTTTCAACATTTTGCAATGATTTTCAGACAAACGTGCACTTTGACTGGACGTAGTCCTGATTGCCCTCTGGTCCCGCACGTGTCCTTATTTCCCATCAAAAGCACGCCTGCAATGATTTACCCAGGAATCAATAGAGGAGTTCTTCTTGCAGCTTCCATTAAAGAAAACAAAAACGGACTAATAGAAGATAACCACAAGGTTAAGCTCGATGCTTTTTATCATAGGAGCTTCCTTTTCATGTCGTCAAATGAAAGCCAGCTTGCATCACACTTGTACGAGCGTAATCACACTCTACACTAGTTGCTCTTCAACTCATGTTGTGCTTTTTGCATGCTTTAGTGCACATATCAGGTCAAATCTCCGCTTTTAATGATTGATCCCAATGTCAACATGCATCGAGTTTGCAATGCGGGTCCAGACTCTTCTTGAGAGCAATTTACTGCATGTTTATGTGGGAAGCCATTGGATGGCACGGGTATGGTTTATCATACGTTTATACTTGCACGTTTTCCAATAATAGAAATAAAATCTCAAGGTTTCGTTCCTTTTTTTGTATTTTTTCCCCCAAGTGTGGCAGTTTTTTTTTAACAGCTTTGAAGGCACATTATGAGTTTCCAAAAACGTTTTTTTTTTCTGTCAGTTGGTAAGTTTTCCTTTTGTCCTTCTTCCAAATGCATGCGATAATTTTAAAATGTTGCATTTTCTGAAGTAAGATACTGTACACTATATTATTTAATATTTTGGTTATTCCATATTATTTGAATGAATTTCATTATGAATTAATTCAAAACCAATAGTTAATGATGTATTAAATATTTGTTCCTAATATAATCCTATTACTACTATATTATTAACAATAAAATATTAAAAATAAAAAATATTGTTAAAAAATGAGTAATAAATAATCATGTAAAAACCCATAAATTAATAAGATAAAGTAACTGAGATGATTGCAAATATAATTATAATAAAAATTAATTTCAAAAAATTTTGTAACATTAAATATTTAATTATATATTATTACTGCAGTGTACTATTAACAATTGTAAATTTTAAAAATACCGGTACATTTACAAATATTTTCTTTGACACCCCCTGTGCATAAAATAAATAAAATGATAATAAATAAAATAAATACAAATGGATATATTATTACAACATTACAACATATTAAATACCGGTACATAAAAAAAAAACATTTGACACACCTCCTCTACATACATAACAAATTAAAATAATAATAATAAATACAATAAATACAAAATTATATATTATTACTACAGTATTTATTAAAAATAGTAAATATTAAATACCGATACATTTACAAATATTTTCTTTGACACCTCCTGCGCATAAAATAATTAACTAAAATAATAATAAATAAAATAAATACAAAAGGATATATTATTACTACATTATGCTATTATTAAAAATTGTAAATATTAAATACCGGTACAGTTAAAAAAAAAACATTTGACACACCTCTACATAAATTATACATTCAAATAATAATAAATAAAATAAATACAAAATGATATTTTATTACTACAATATATTAATATTAACAATTGTAAATTTCAAATGTTGCTACATTTACAAATATTTTCTTTGACAACTCCTGTACATAGCATAATAAAGTAAAATAATAAATATAAAATGAAAAAATATTACAACAGTATACTATTATTAAAAATTGTAAATATTAAATACCGGTACATTTTGGAATATTTTCTTTAACACAACTCCTCTACATAACATTATAAAGTAAAATAATAAATATGAACTAGTATAAAATATATTATTTGATACAACTCTCTAATGTTACTAAATAACTAAACTATAATTTCTTTCTGTCTTAGGTATTGTTGGTCTGTTCCTGCATACAGGTCAGTATTTGGCTAAAAACAAAAACAGTTACAATATTTCAAAAGCCCTCATCTAACAGATGGTTTTTTTTCTGGCCAGAATGCGACCGTGAAATCAGGCTGGTGGGAGGCGGGACGTCACGATGCTCTGGCAGGCTGGAGGTCTTCCACGATGGCGTCTGGGGGACGGTGTGTGATGACCACTGGAGCTACATCAACTCTGATGTGGTGTGCCAGGAACTGAAGTGCGGCTCAACCCTGGCGTCCAAAAAGAGCGCCTATTTCGGGGAGGGAAAGGACCAGATCTGGCTGGATGATGTGGAGTGCACCGGGAAAGAGCTGTCCATCCTCAAGTGCCCGCACAGAGCCTTTGGGGAGAACAACTGTGGTCACAGTGAAGATGTTGGTGTGGTCTGCTCTGGTATGTCTTGACTCACTTCACTTTACCAACTTTACTTTGTTGCTAGGCAGACTTGACGGGGCTCATGCCAAACTGAATTTCAAGAATTATGGCTCATTTATACTCATTAGTAATTAAATCACTTTTCTCTATTAAACATAAAAAACTCTACATATAAGGAATCTATTTACTGGGGCCACACTAAAATGAAAAAGATACTATGAGAATAAAATCTCACATTGTCATTTTACAAGAATAAGCGTGTCATTTTAAAAGCATGGACATTTATAGTCACAAGAATCATAATTTTTGCTACAAAAAATGAGAAAAATTGTCTTATGGTAGGAAAATTTGAATTTTCAATTTCCAAATGTGTAATTTTCTGAAATATACATAACTGTAATATATATAACTATAAATATATATATAACTGTAACACATTATAATTTAACCAAAATCAGCATAACTTTACTAAAATTAAGTTGTAATATTGTGAGAAATAGTACATTTTAAAATAAAAGAATAACATTGGTAATTCTATGAAAATTTCTAATGAATAGCCCTATATTACAAAAAATCATATTTTTATGACAATGGTGTCGTAATACTTTTTATGACAAAATGGTCACATAAATAAAAGAAAAAAAAGATAATTGTATGAAAATGAAAAATAAATGAATAGCCATACATTACAATAATAATCATATTTTTGTGACAACAAAGTTGTCATTTTCTAAGAACAATCCTAGAAAAACACATTTTTATTTTAACTGGAATAAACCTGCAAGGTCACTTGATAGAATAATAACAAAATATAAAATATAATTCTTAAAAAAGGTATATTAACTCTCATTTGCAGAACACGTGAAAGTTAGCCACGGAAGCAATCGGTGTAGCGGCCGAGTGGAGATCTACCTGGACGGCCACTGGAGCAAGGTGTGCAACAGTGAATGGGGCAGGGTGGAAGCGGGGGTGGTGTGCCGGGAGATTGGCTGCGGAAAACCTCTCCCTTCCACGGAAAGTCTGGATTTTGGAGAATTGCGTGAAGCCTCTGGCGTCAAAAGCAAATGCTCAGGGAACGAGAGCTCCATCTCTCAGTGCTTCCATGAACCGGTGAAGGGGGACTGCATCGTCGCCAGCGTCCACTGCTCCAGTGAGTCGGCCGTGTTGATTGGTTATCGATGGGCGTGCATTTCATCGCGTGCTTTTTTTTTCACCGGGCAGACAGCCAACCTCTTCGCTTGGTCAACGGGACCAACAGGTGCTCCGGCCGAGTGGAGCTCTTCCACCAGGACCAGTGGGGGACGGTGTGCGATGACAAATGGGGGATGCAAGAGGCGGCTGTTACCTGCCGTGAGATGAACTGCGGGGCTCCGCTGGCTGCCAAATACCATGCCTTTTTTGGCGCCGGAAACGATCAGATGTGGTTGGACGAACTGGAGTGCACTGGCCACGAGAAGTCCCTGGTAGACTGCCCGCACAGAGGATTTGGGGAGCACGACTGCAACCATAATGAGGACGCCGGCGTGATATGTTCAGGTGACAACCGGTAAACGTTATGGCCATCTACAGCCATGCGTTTCTAGTCGTTCAATTACAAGCTTCTGTTTCCCCCCCCCAGAAACGCTCCGATTGAGCAATGGGACAACACACTGCTCAGGCCGGCTGGAGATCTTCCATAACAACAACTGGGGCAAACTGTGCAACCACAACTGGGGCACCAAAGAGGCCAAAATGGTGTGCGAGGAACTCGGCTGCGGAGGTCTTTCCAAAACCGCCGAGTATTTTGGTGAAAGTGATCTCCAAACGCTCAGGGGCGCCTGCCCGAGAGATGCCACGTCCTTCTCCCAGTGTTCCGTTGAGGAAACCACCGACGCATGCAGGGGGGTGTCGCTTTCATGCACAGGTGACCTTTGGACATTCTTAACTGTCTTTAAAAGTGTAGAAAGAAGCACAGTCCTTCCTCGTTTATCGTGGTAATTGGTTCCAGAACTGAGCAAACTTCTGCAAAGTAGGATTCAATATTAATAGATGGAATATTTTCATAGTTATGGCATAGAAAACCGGTTTACAATCTTCTTAAAAGGATTTTTAAACATTATTAGAGCCCTCTAGACATGGATTAACACCCCTATAGTCACCTTTGCATTTGTATTACCCAGTATAGTACATAAAATCAGAGAAAATAAGATATTTTAGGTGCACCGACAGTTACAATAGTGAGTGATTTTCTTGCTTTTCTTTGTCTATCTCTTTATTAAGACCACACACACACACAGATATTAAAGATGTGTCAGTGAATGCAACTCGCTGTCATCCAGTGACAATGAGGAAGGGTCCTTCCGAAGATGAACAAACTAGAGTGAGTTTGCGATTCATGTACTGTATTAAACGAATAAAGTTATAAAAGAGCGTCAGACTCGCTACACTCAATTATCATAGAATTATCTTAATTATTACAATTATTCTAAATGTATAGAATACACGGTACAAGAACAGAAAAAAGGACAAAATAATATGACATTTTCATATAAGTATTGATATTTCAGTATCGAGTCATACATTTTTGACAGCTCTATTAAAAACTGTAAACTGTGCTTTGGTGACACGTTACAGACTCGTAGCCGCGATTCACTGAGCATATAATACAATTATTGGGCTTTTTTTTTTTTTTTGAACAATTCCTTCAGGTAGTCCATCATTAAAGCTCGTCAACGGCACAGACCGGTGCTCCGGCAGGGTGGAAATCTTCCATGATGGCCAGTGGGGGACCGTGTGCGACGATTCCTGGGATATCAAGGACGCCCAGGTAGCGTGCCGAGCTATGGACTGCGGGACGGCCATGACGGCCAAACACGGCGGCTTCTTCGGCGAAGGCACAGGAAATATCTGGCTGGATGACGTGGAATGTGTGGGCAACGAGTCCTCACTGGCCCACTGCACACACTCCCCCTTCGGAGATAACAACTGCGGCCATTCCGAGGACGCCGGCGTGGTGTGTTCAGGTGAACGAGGAATTTTGATGCTTAGGGTCTTTTTTTTTTTTATAGTGTTGCCCATCATCCACAATCTTTATGTGAGACGTGATGTAAAGATGACAATCTATGGGCTTTGTGAAATCAGTGTGCCCAGGAAAGAAGTTTCGCTAATGTTTAAGATCGGGGGTGCCGATTTGATTCAAGTATGGTTTCGGTTCATTTAGAACGATACGATCCGAAACGATTAAGTAGCTTTTTAGTCAAAAATTCAAGCAGTCTGACTGGGAAATAAATCCCTGGATACTGGACCTTGCAGGTGATGTTTCCTAGATTTCCCTTGCTTTTTGTAAGGGAATCGGGTATAAATGAGTTTTGTGTATAAATAAAACAAGTACATGACATGGCAAATGCATTCACATTTTATTTGGAAAAAAGTCCCCAATACTATTGAGTAACGGATGATATTTTGTACTGTACAGACTGAACGTGAAACTGAAAGCAGAAAAATGCAATCAAATGGAGATCTGTGAAGCATACAAACGTACCAAATTGCATGTTGAAGGCAACAAATTTGTACATTTGTAGTGAAAGTACTCCCTGCCTCTCACATTGTTTTCTCTTTTTAGAACGCACAAAAAAGAGAAGGAAATGTATGTTCATGTCTCACATAAGGATTGTGGACGATGGGCAAAATTCTGCTACCATTCTTCATTGCCACTGCAAGTGTAAAAAGAAGTGAGCTGCTGTATAGTAAGTAGTATTACCAAGTGCACAACCCGCTAATTTCTGATGGGCTTCTTGCTCCCCTAGCCACCATCCGGCTGATAAATGGCACTGACCAGTGTTCGGGGCGGGTGGAGGTGTTCCACAGTGAAGGCAGATGGTCGTCGGTTTTTAACGTTAACTGGGGGATGAACGAAATGGCGGTGGTGTGCAAGGAGATGAACTGCGGCGACCCCGTCAAGACCCGCGGCTCATTCGGCCGCAGCGGCGACTTACGAGGATACAAGGTCAGCTGCAGTGGCAGGGAGAGTTCCCTCACGCAGTGCACGCTGAGGGATTATGACCGCAGCAGCCACGATCTCATTGAGGAGGCGTCTGTTGTGTGCTCAGGTAAACGACTTCCATTCATACGCTTCAAAGAGCTGCATGTTCACACGTCCCTTCCACAGGCAACGTGAAGTTGGCCGGTGGACACCACCGTTGCGTCGGGAGGGTGGAGTTCTACGAAAAAGGCCAGTGGGGCAACGTGTGCGGTGAAGTGTGGGACAAGACAGACGCGGATGTGGTGTGCCAACAGCTGCACTGCGGCAAAGCTCACGAGATCACCATCATGGAGGAGTACGGCCACGGCTCGGGACACACCTGGATCGACCAGATGGAGTGCAACGGCATGGAGTCCACGTTGACCCAGTGCCGCCATACTCCATTCCTGGACAGAAGGTGTAATGCCTCGTCCATTGCTGGCGTTATCTGCACAGGTATGAGGCACCTGATGAATGAAAGACAAGGTGGGATACACGCCAGCCACACTAGATAGGACAGCTGTAGTCTAGTTCAGGCTCAACGACTCGGTGGAATACGCACCAGTCAGACTAGACAGGACAGATCTGGTTTAAGCCCAAAGACTGGGTGGGACACACACCAGTCAGACTAGATAGGACAGCTCTATTGCAGGCTCAAAGACTAGGTGGGACATGCACTAGTCAAACTAGACAGGACAGATTTGGTAGTAAGACTAGATAGGACAGCTGTATTCTAGTTCAGGCTCAAAAACTTTGTGTAGTGGTATATATATATATATATTTATATACAGTAAACTTACTGCATTATGACTAACCAGTTTTATCATTACATGTTTGCTACATGGCAAACAAGTTACTAGATAGACGCAGTAGATTGTAGTTGCACAGCAAGAGTGTGCATATCATGAATGCCGGGTCTTATTTGTTTTCTTAGAATGTACTGCACCTACTGGTATCTTGTTTGCACACACATATTTTCATCCTCTTCATGCTGCATTTTTTGACTGATGTGAGTTCACTGGTGCGACTTGTAGCTCGGGAAAATGCGGTATAAAGCAAAAGGTCTTCAAGGCTATGAAAGAGATTTAGTTTTTTAAGTACCAGAGCACTTTGAGGTCGGACCTTTGTGTGCTCAAAGTGTAATATTTCCGACCAGCAGTCTAGTCTTGCTGTTTTTAAGGATTCAATTGCCAAAAACATTTGTTAAAGCTCCTCAATGTGACAGAAGAGCTCTGGTATTTGTGCTGCTAAGTTGAAAGGCCCTGGTATAGACGGTTTCCAGCTAGAAGGTCAAACAGGAAACAGTAATGATGCCTGTAAGCGCTTACTAATCGTCCAATCAGATTGCTCTGAAATAATCTCCTGTGCTGCTCACAGCCAATAGGCGGCGTATTTGCATGAAAATGTCCCAATAAAAATGTCATGCTTTCATTTTCCTTGATTCCCCAGACAGCTTGGGGGTTCGCCTGGTGAATAGCGAAATCGGGTGTACGGGCAGAGTGGAAGTCCAGTTTGGCGACGTTTGGCACTCTGTGTGTGACGCCAACTGGAACCTGAGCAAAGCCCAAGCGGTGTGCGAGCATCTGGGATGCGGTCGAGTCGTGAGCGCTCCTGGCGGGGCGCAATACGGCCAGGGCAGCGGGCCCGTGGTGGAGGCGGACGATTTGTGTTTCGTCAACAGCAGCGCACTCCAGCAGTGCTCGCTCGGAGGCTTCAACAAGTCGATGTGCAGGCACGAACATGACGCCGGTGTTTCCTGTGCAGGTTTGCAACTTTTTATTCCATATTTAAGCAGACAAGACACTATTTTTTATTGACAATTGGAACATTTGTCAGATCATGCACTCTTAAGGGTCAAATTGACTTGGAATTTCTCATACAGCTAATGCCTTAATTTACAATGCACACCAAGGTTAGGGTGTTTGGCCAAATCATTGCAAAATTTGGTACCCTCCTTTGCACTTGTATGTAAATTTTCTGCAAGACCGGTGGAGAAACTTGGCTGCCATCATGCAACACAAGGGAAGTAGCAACTAATTGTCCATAAGTCATAAGAAAACGTCACAGATAAAGCATTTGTCCACAACCCGTAGGGTGCGCCACAAATGGCATTTGCTGTATAGGAGGTGTTTCCAAACTGCGGCCCAAGGGCAATTTTTTTTTTTTTATTAGTCCACGGCACATTCTTAAAGTATAATCTATCAAAACTATTTTTAAAAAAAAACAAATAACAACATGGAACAAACGTGGAAAAATCAGTCATAATTTTACAAGAAAAAGTCAAAATATTGTTGTTGTAATTTAATATATAGAATAATAGAATAATGTTGTAATATAATGACAAAAAAGAACACCATTTTAGTAGAATAAAGTTGAAATATTAAATATTTTTTAAGTTATGATATTACGAAAATCAGAAAAAATAACCAAGAAGGTAATTATATTATTATTTTTTTTAATCAAGGGGATTTTCACAGAGGGGATTAAAAAAAAATCCCCTCTGTGAATCACCACCTTATCGTGGTGGAGGGGTTTGAGTGCCCGAGTGATTCTAGGAGCTATGTTGTCGGGGGCTTTATGCCCCTGGTAGGGTCTCCCAAGGCAAACAGGTTCTAGGTGACGGGCCAGACTAAGAGTGATTCAGAAGACCCTAATGAAAAATGACAAAAGGAGTGACCGCACCTCGCCCGGACGTGGGACACCGGGGCCTCACCCTGGAGCCAGGCCTGGGGGAGGGGCTTGCAGGCGAGCGCCTGGTGGCCAGGCCTTCACCCGTGGGGTCTGGCCGGCCCTAGCCCGAAGAAGCCACACGGGAACTCCCCCCCGCAGACCCACCACCTGCAGGGGCAAGCATAAGGGTTCGGTGCAATGCGATTTGGGTGGCGGTCAAGCCCGGTTGTCCGGGCGACCTGGTCTTCGGCGGCCAAATCTGGTTCTTGGGACATGTCACTTCTCTGGTGGGGAAGGAGCCCGAGCTTGTGGAAGAGACGGAGACATTCTGACTAGACATATTCGGACTCACCTCAAACCAGAGTTTGGGCTCTGGAACCAAATTTCTTGAGAGGGACTGGACCTCGTTCTTCTCTGGAGTTGCCGCAGGGGAGAGGCGGCGAGCTGGTGTGGGCTTATTATTAGCCCCCCGGCTTGGTGCCTCTGTGTTGGAGTCATCCCCGGTGAACAAGAGGGTTATTTCCCTACGTCTTTGGGCAGGGGAAAGAGTCCTGACTGCGGTTTGTGTGTATGCGCCGAACGGCAGTTCACAGTACCCAGCCTTCTTGGAGTCTATCAGAGGGGTTCTGGAGAGCACCCCCGCTGGTGACTCCATAGTTCTGCTGGGAGACTTCAACGCCTATGTGGGCAAAGACAGTGTGACTTGGAAGGGCGTGGTTGGGAGGAACGGCCTCCCTGACCTGAACCCCTGTGGTGTGTTGTTGCTGGACTTCTGTGCGAATCACAGTTTGTCCATAACAAACACCATGTTCGAACATAAGGATGTCCATAAGTGCACTTGGCACCAGGACACCCTAGGTTGCATGTCTATGATCGACTTTGTGGTCGTATCATCAGACCTGCGTCCGCATGTTCTGGTCACGCGGGTGAAGAGAGGGGCTGAGCTGTCAACTGACCACCACCTGGTTATGAGTTGGATTATATGGCGGGGAAGGATGCCGGACAGACCTGGCAGACCCAAACGCGTAGTGAGGGTGTGCTGGGAACATCTGGCAGAGTCTCCCGTTCGTCGAGTCTTCAACTCTCATATCCGGCAGAGCTTCGCCTGCATCTCGAGGGAGAACTGGGATAATGAGGCCGAATGGGCCGTATTCCGTGCCTCCATTGCTGAGGCAGCCAGCCGTACTTGTGGCTGCAAGGTGGTCGGTGCCATTCGTGGTGGCAAGCCCCGAACCTGATGGTGGACGCGGGGTGTTAGGGCTGCTGTCAAGCTGAAGAAAGAGTCCTATCAAGCATGGATGGCTTGCGGGACTCCCGAAGCAGCTGACAGGTACCGGCAGACCAAGCGGCACTCGGCTTCAGCGGTGGTAAAGCGATTCTGGCAAACCGTCCGACATCTCAGAAAGGGGAAGCAGCCCCCACTTCACACTGTTGACAGTGCGGACTGGGGCTTGCTGACCTCGACTGTGGATATAGTTGGTCGGTGGAAGGAATACTTTGAGGCCCTTCTCAATCCCACTGACATACCTTCCGTAGAGGAAGCAGAGTCTGAGGATACGTATGTGGACAGTTCTATCACCGTGGCTGAGGTAATTGGGGTAATTAAAACACTCCCCAATGGCAAGGCTCCGAAGGGAGACCAGTTCGGCCCTGAATTCCTCAAGGCTCTGGATTTCAGGGGACTGTGTTGGTTGACACGCCTCTACAACATTGCAGGGAAGTCGGGAACAGTACCTCTGGACTGGCAGACCGGGGTGGTGGTCCCCATTTTTAAAAAGGGTGACCGTAGGGTGTGTTCCAACTATTCGGGGATAACAATCTTCAGCCTCCCTGGGAAAGTCTACTCCAGGGTGCTGGAGAGAAGGGTACGACCATTAGTCGAACCTCGGTTACAGGAGCTGCAATGTGGTTTTCGTCCCGGTCGCGGAACACGGGACCAGCTCTACACCCTTCCAAGGGTACTGGAGGGTATGTGGGAGTTCGCCCAACCGGTCTACATGGGCTTTGTAGACTTGGTAAAGGCATTTGATCATGTTCCTCGTGGTGTCCTGTGGAGGGTGCTCCGGTAGTACGGGATCGGTGGCCCACTACTACGTCCCATTCGGTCCTTGTACAATCGAAGCAGGAGCCTGGTTCGCATTGCCAGCAGTAAGTCGAGCTTGTTTCCGGTGAACGTTGGCCTCCGCCGAGGCTGCCCTTTGTCACCGATTCTGTTCATAATCTTCATGGACAGAATTTCTAGGCGCAGTCAAGGCGTTGAGAGATTCCAGCTTGGCGACCTTAGGATCTCGTCTCTGCTATTTGCAGACGATGTGGTCCTTGTGGCCTCATCAGGCTGTGACCTTTAGCATTTACTGGAGCGGTTTTCAGCTGAGTGTGAAGCTTCTGGGATGAGACTCAGCACTTACAAATCCGAGGCCATGGTTCTCATTCGGAAATGGGTGGACTGTACCCTCCGGGTTGGGAGTGAGGTCTTGCCTCAGGTGGAGGAGTTCAAGTATCTCGGGGTCTTTTTAACGAATAAGGGACGGTTGGAGCGTGAGGTCGCTGTACCGGACCATCGTGGTAAAGAGAGAGCTGAGCCGGAAGGCAAAGCTCTCTGTTTACCGATCGATCTACGTTCCCACCCTCACCTATGGTCATGAGTTAAGGGTCATGACCGAAAGAACGAGATCGCGGATACAAGCGGCGGAAATGAGTTTCCTCCGTAGGGTGGCTGGACTCACCCTAAGAGATAGGGTGAGGAGCTCGGCCATCCGGGAGGAGCTCAGAGTAGAGCCGCTGCTCCTTCACATCGAGAGGAGCCAGTTGAGGTGGCTCGGGCATCTTGTCCGGATGCCTCCCGGGCGCCTCCCTGGTGATGTGTTTCGGGCATGCCCAGTCGGGAGAAGGCCCCCGGGAAGACCTAGGACACGCTGGAGGGACTATGTCTCACAGCTGGCCTGGGAACACCTTGGTGTCCTCCCGGTGGAGCTGGAAGAGGTCGCCGGAGACCGGGAAGTCTGGACTTCCCTACTGAAACTGATGCCCCCGCGACCCGGACCCGGATAAGCTGAGGTAAATGGAATGGAATGGAACTACAAAAATAGATTGGAAAATGGAATGGAATTTTTTTTAATTATGTTTGGAAAAAGTTAGAATGTTACAACAACAAATATATTGTGTGAATAAAGTCATCAATAAAGATGAAATTGTATAAGAAGAAAGTAGTTAAAATTGCAGAAATGAAAAAAGTTAAGAGAAAAATGTTGCATTCCAACAAGATAAAAAGTTGTAATTTCACAAGAATAAACTTGTAATATTCAGAGAAAAAATTATATATGTTTTGATGTTATAATTTTATGAAAAACAAATAACGTATTTTGGAGTAATATTTTGGTAATATTAATGTTTGAAATTCTCAAACATTTGATTGTGGGAAAAAGTTATGTTATGAAAATAAAGATATTGTGGGAATGTCATTATTATACCAGAATATTAAGAAGAAAGTTGAAATAGTTGGAAAACAATAAAAACAGCCGCAGAAATGAATAAAAGAGATATTACGAGAATAAAGTCAAAATATTAAAGTTGCAATTTCACAGAAATAAACCTGTAATATTTTGAGGAGAAAAAATGTAATTTTACAAGCATAGAGTTGAAATATTAAATAAAAAGATGTGATTAAAAATAAAAAAAGTTGCAATTTAATGAGAAACAAAAAAAGACAAAAAATTGGTTGGAGAGTTATATTATTATGTGGAGTCAAAATATTCCGGGAAAAAAGTAATATTACAAGAAGAACATTTGCGAATAATTTTTAATGAGTAAAGTTGAAATAGTTGTAAAATTTTTAAAAAAGAGCAACAGTGAGGTTGATACTACTAATCGGCTGAGATGCAATATATGTCACGTCTTACCATATCTACAAAATATCAAAGTTCATTTTTCACAATGTGGCCCTTGCTGGAAAAAGTTTGAACATCCCTGCTATATACAGAAAGATTGCCGGTGGGATACATTGTGGTCATTTACAGCCACCCATTTGACATAAAGAGTAAGTCATATTAAGAGTTTTGTTTCTATAACAGCAAAGGTGAGGTTGGTCGGCGGTTGGAGTGGATGCTCGGGCCGGGTGGAGATCTTCTTTCAGGGCGAGTGGGGAACTGTGTGTGACGACCATTGGGAGATGGTCAACGGCGACGTGGTGTGCAGACAGCTGGGCTGCGGTCACGCCGTGTCCACCCCCATCAACGCCCACTTTGGGAAAGGCAGTGGCCCGATCTGGCTGGATAATGTCGAGTGCTCAGGCGAGGAAGCGGCCATCACGCATTGTCGTCATCAGGGATTTGGGGAAAACAACTGCGGACACAGTGAGGATGCCGGTGTTATCTGCTTGGGTAAGACACCTGGAACATGGCTGTATTCTTTTTTTATACAATTTTGATGGGTTCATTTTTCCAACAGGAAATAATGGTAATACAATTCATTTATTTCAGACATCCAAAAATATTAACAAAAAAGATATTTTCTAGCAAATGTTTATAGTTTTACAAGAAAAAAAAAAGTCAGATATATCAAATTGATATCTTTATCAAAGTGCTGGTACCCGCAACTTTCTTTGGCCCCATGGCGGGTTATTTAGCAGTCACACGCAATAGGACAATACAGGCAGAGTGAATCAGCAACAGGTAGGGCGCTTTTTTCCAACACTCGACTTAGCAGAACGCTGCAGTACGGGGAAAAGGGACTAGTTACGTGCAACGATGTACAAAGACTGAGGCAAAAACCAAATCATGTGAAACCTGAAGCGACAGCACTGAGGTCCTGTCCACACGTAGGCGCGAGTATCTCATAAAACAAAGTTATTTTTCCACGATTTGGCCTATCATCCACACCAGCCTGCAGATATATGGCACTAAAAACAAAAGTTTTCAAAACCTCCAATCAAAGTGTTAATTTGGAATGCTTTGCGGAAGTGACGTGATGACTGAGGATGATTACAATTGGATAGAATTTTTGTAACTATTGCCACCTACAGCTTTGGCATGCATATGACTATGGTTCCTGATGCATTTAAACGGCTACGTGAGTATGCTTTTTTTTTTTATACGAGATTATGTGGACACCATTTTGTTTTTTAAACGGAGAAATACCCTGCTGCGTGCAGACATGGTCTGAGTCATTTCTGTTTTACCCCAGTAGCTTCAAGATGCCATTAAATGGCCCTATGATGCAAAAAAATGTTGACAGTATTGTAACTGTATGTCCCCAGAGCCTGTTTATGAGCACCAAACATTTTTAACATTTCTATCATCTCCCTTACTGGTTCGCTCCACTTTTGAGAGATCAGGCACTGAAACTTTTGCTGTTGAGGTGTTGTGACATCATGAAGGAAAAAACCTCCTTCCTCATGTACATGACGCCACCTCCGACAGACAAAAAAAAAAAAATCAGGCTTTGCTACACTTCCTCAAGGTGCTCTGCCAACTATTGATCAGTCAGCTACGGATGTGGAAGCTGCTGAGTTTGATTCTTTCTTTTTTCTTCAGTGATTAGGCTAACCTAGTATGATGTTAAGGTTGAAATGTGAGTGTCCTGTTGGCTCTGTAGCTTCATCTATGCTTGCGTCGCTAATATTTGTCCCACTCCTTAATGTTATGTTGTGTTATAATTGTGACATACACTCCTGATCAAAATTTTAAGACTAGTTGAAAAATGTCAAGAATGTACATTTTGCACTGTTGGATATTAAGGGGGTTCTAGTTAAGAGTCAAAATGCAAAAAGAAGAAATAGGTGTGAGACAAAAACGTTTTTCAGAAAGCAATTTATTCCAAACAAGCATTAAAGTGAAATTTGTTCTTCCGGAGTTTTCAGGACAGCCCCAAACATGGGTCTTAAAGGAATAGTGCACTTTTTGGGGAATTTTGCCCACCATCCACAATTCTTATGTGAGACATGAACACACACATGCCTTTCTCTTTTCTGTAAATTCTATTCCATTCCATTCCATTTTTCTCCGCTTATCCGGGTCCGGGTCGCGGGGGCAGCAGTTTCAGTAGGGAACTCCAGACTTCCCGGTCTCCGGCAACCTCTTCCGGCTCCACCGGGAGGACACCAAGGCGTTCCCAGGCCAGCTGTGAGACATAGTCCCTCCTGCGTGTCCTAGATCTTCCCCGGGGCCTTCTCCCGGCTAGGCATGCCCGAAACACCTCACCCGGGAGGCATCTGGACGAGATGCCCGAGCCACCTCAACTGGCTCCTCTCGATGTGAAGGAACAGCGGCTCTACTCTGAGCTCCTCCCGGATGGCCGAGCTCCTCACCCTATCTCTTAGGGTGAGTCCAGCCACCCTACGGAGGAAACTCATTTCCGCCGCTTGTATCCGCGATCTCATTCTTTCGGTCATGACACATAACTCATGACCATAGGTGAGGGTGGGAACGTAGATCGATCGGTAAACAGAGAGCTTTGCCTTCCGGCTCAGCTCTCTCTTCACCACGATGGTCCGGTACAGAGACCTCACACTCCAACCATCCCTCACTCGTTAACAAGACCCCAAGATACATGAACTGAGAACCATGGCCTCGGATTTGGAGGTGCTGAGTCTCATCCCAGAAGCTTCACACTCAGCTGTAAACCGCTCCAGTAAACGCTGAAGGTCACAGCCTGATGAGGCCATAAGGACCACATCGTATGCAAATAGCAGAGACGAGATCCTAAAGTCACCAAGCTGGACTCCCTCAACGCCTTGACTGCGCCTAGAAATTTGTCAACAAAGATTATGAACAGAATCGGTGACAAAGGCAGCCTTGGCAGAGACCAACATTCGCCGGAAACAACCTCGACTTACTGCTGGCAATGAGAACCAGGCTCCTGCTTCGATTGTACAAGGACCGAATGGCACGTAGTAGCGGGCCACCAATCCCGTACTCTTGGAGCACCCCCCAAAGGACACCGCGAGGGACATGGTCAAATGCCTTTTCCAAGTCCACAAAGCACATGTAGACTGGTTGGGCAAACTCCCACATACCCTCCAGTACCTTGTAAGGGTGTAGAGCTGGTCAAGTGTTCCGCGACCATGACGAAAACTACATTGCAGCTCCTGTAGCCGAGGTTCGACTAATGGTTGTACCCTTTTCTCCAGCACCCTGGAGTAGACATTTCCAGGGAGACTGAGGAGTGTGATCCCCCTATAGTTGGAGCACACCCTCCGGTCAACCTTTTTAAAAATGGGGACCACCACCCCGGTCTGCCAGTCCAGAGCTTCTGTTCCCGACTTCCATGCAATGTTGTAGAGGCGTGTCAACCAACACAGTCCCTCAACATCCAGAGCCTTGAGGAATTCCGGGTGAAACTCGCCTTGCCACTGGGGAGTGATTTAACTACCCCAATTACCTCAGCCACGGTGATAGAACTGTCCACGTACGTATCCTCAGACTCTGCTTCCTCAACGGAAGGTATGTCAGTGGGATTGAGAATGGGCTCAAAGTATTCCTTCCACCGACCAACTATCTCCACAGTCGAGGTCAGCAAGCCCCCGTCTGCACTGTAAACAGTGTGAACTGGGGGCTGTTTCCCCTTTCTGAGGTGTCGGATGGTTTGCCAGAACCTCTTTGAGGCCGACCAAAATGGCCGTGCTCTATAGCCTCACCGAACTCCTCCCACACCCGAGTTTTTGCCTCGACCACCGCCGAAGCCGCGAGTCGCTTGGCCTGCCGGTACCTGTCAGTTGCTTCGGGAATCCCGCAAGCCATCCATGCTTGATAGGACTCCTTCTTCAGCTTGACAGCAGCCCTAACCCCCGGTGTCCACCATCGGGTTCGGGGCTTGCCACCACGATTGGCACCGACCACCTTACGACCGCAACTACGACTGGCTGCCTCACCAATGGAGGCACGGAATACGGCCCATTCAGACTCAATATCCCGGTCCTCCCTCGAGATGCAGGCGAAGCTCTGCCGGAGATGAGAGTTGAAGACTCGACGAACGGGAGACTCTGCCAGACGTTCCCAGCACGCCCTCACTACGCGTATGGGTCTACCAGGTCTGTCCGGCATCCTTCCCCGCCATCTAATCCAACTCATCACCAGGTGGTGGTCAGTTGACAGCTCAGCGCTGTTGTCTCCAGAACATGCGGACGCAGGTCTGATGATACGACCACAAAGTCGATCATAGACCTGCAACCTAGGGTGTCCTGGTGCCAAGTGCACTTATGGACATCCTTATGTTCGAACATGGTGTTTGTTATGGACAAATTGTGATTCACACAGAAGTCCAGCAACAACACACCACACGGGTTCAGGTCAGGGAGGCCGTTCCTCCCAACCACGCCCCTCCAAGTCACACTGTCATTGCCCACATGGGCGTTGAAGTCTCCCAGTAGAACTATGGAGTCACCAGCTGGGGTGCTCTCCAGCACCCCTCTGATAGACTCCAAGAAGGCTGGGTACTCTGAACTGCCGTTCGGCGCATAGGCACAAACCACAGTCAGGACCCTTTCCCCAGCCCTAAGGCGTAGGGAAGTGACCCTCTCGTTTACTGGGGATGACTCCAACACAGAGGCACCAAGCCGGGGGGCTAACAATAAGCCCACACCAGCTCGCCGCCTCTCCCCAGCGGCAACTCCAGAGAAGAACAAGGTCCAGCCCCTCTCAAGGAGTTTGGTTCCAGAGCCTAAACTGTGGGTTGAGGTGAGTCCGACTATATCTAGTCGGAATCTCTCCGCCTCTTCCACAAGCTCGGGCTCCTTCCCCACCAGAGAAGTGACATTCCATGTCCCAAGAACCAGATTTGGTCGCCGAAGCCCAGGTCGCCCGGACACCCGCCCTCGACCACTGCCCAAATTGCAATGCACTGGACCCATTTCTAGGCGCAGACCCACCCAGGTGGTGGGTCATCGGGCGGGGGGGGGGATTTCCCATGTGGCTTCTTCGGGCTTGGCCCGGCCAGGCCCCACGGGTGAAGGCCTGGCTCCAGGGTGAGGCCCCGGTATCCCACGTCCGGGCGAGGTGCGGTCACTCCCATTGCTTTTCTTCATTCTCTGTGCATTCTAAAGATATAAAAAGGAATAAACAGAGGCAGCTAAGAATGCATGTAATGGTACGCACTTATTCCGCCTATGAAACCTTCCGGAAAAACTCCAAAAATAATGTGACCTGCATATTAACCAAGCTACAGCAACATTGTTACACCCAAGAAATGTTACTGGTGAAGTGACAGCTCGCCACACCACACCAGTTAGTGACTAGCCGGCTAACAACTAGCTTCACCACACGCTCGCTCAGAACTACTTAGGCCTCTAGAAAGATATGCTACGTATTGGAGCTGCCGCCATTGCTGCTGTGTTTTTGATTTGGAAAATTTTATAAGAGGGTCTGCCTCTCATCCATTGGCCTGTTGCTTTGGGGCCGTGGTTTGTGGACTATGTTTTGAGAGTGCAAGTTTTGGCACCAAATAGGAGTTTCCAGTCCCGACGGTCATTCTGTTGTTGGCGGTTGATGAATATAAAATCCTGCTTGAGACCAGTTCAGTGTGTTACTTTCAACTGCCGCATTGGATCACGTCGGGGTCACCAACTGTCAAAATTCCAGCATCAAGGCTAGATATTCGACACCACGCTTCCAATACACCCTTGTGGCACCTCTGAGACACAATCAGCTATCAACAATCAGTTGTTATGCCTGTTTGTACTGATTTAGGTTCTCTAGAGAAGCCTCAGGTGGCAGTGAGTCCGTCTGTGGAGGTCAACTGGGGCGATAGCCTGGAGTTCACCTGCAGCATCCTGACGGAGCACATGGGCGGCACCTTCCTCTTGAAAAAGACCCAAGGATTGTTTAAAGTCCAGAAGTATTCCGAGAACGAGGCCGCGACCTTCATGCTCCCCAAAGTCAACTTCAGCCACCAGGGGTCCTACTTCTGCGAGTATCAGAAGAAGCTGTCAACTAACGTGATCTACTACCCTCAAGGGAATCCAGTGGAGATCACGGTCAAAGGTGCTGCCACTTCGTGCTCTTTTGAGGATGTATCTATCTAGTAAATAACCTGTCTTAATTCTCTAGTGTCGCTGGAGAAGCCGTTCATCTCCATGACGACCTTCCAGGTGATGGTGGTCTACAGCCCGCAAGAGGTGTCGGTCACGCGAGGGAGCAGCTTCTCCATCACGTGCTCCGTCCACTCCTTGTACTCCAAAGGCTTCTTCTACCTGAAGAACACAAACACAAACAGCTCGGTAACAAAGACGGTGTTTGGACACTCTGTCTTCTACCTTGCCTACTTTGACTTCCCCGAGATAGAAGACAAACACCAAGGAGCGTACGTCTGCATTTATGCTGTCAACATCTCCTCCAGAGTTTTTTGGTCCGCTCCTTCCAAGTCGCTCTATGTCACGGTTGTTGGTAAGACGTAAAGAGATAAAGCAGAGCTTTGTTTAGGTCCACTCAATTGCTAATGTTCTATCTTCCCGCAGCTACGTCATCTTCACCGGTGGTCTCAGGACTTGTGAGTGGGCTGCTGTTGCTGCTGCTGCTGCTGCTTCTCATTGTGGGCTATCTGGTGTGGAGGAGGAGAAGGCAGCATGCTGGTAAGTGCCAGTTCACTTGTACCAAACACTATATTGGGTTCAAACAGGACTAGGGATGAGTTTATACACATACTAGGGCTGTCAGTCGCTTAAAATACTTGCTCACAATTTATCGCATTTGGCCATGCATTTAATTGCAAGTCAAATTAAGTTTTTATCTGTATTTATACCCTTTTTCGTTCACCTCATTTTTGCTCCCGATTGCCGATACTACGTGCTATAATAAAGGGAAGATCTGATGACCTTATTGAGTGCTGATGTGCATATTTCTGGCACAAAACTTCACTGAAAAACCAACTTACTAAATAAGACACATGAGATGGCCATAATGATAGTGTCAATGGCATAGCATTAGCTAGCGCCCCAAATAGCGCTCACCAGCTATGTCGGGAGCTAGCAGCTCCTAGCCTAAATTTTAATTAGCAGTACAAAGCTGAACGAGAGACAAACACTCTTTAGCTGAGACACTTTATGACACTGTATAAATTAGAAAACAACACCTGCAGTGCGCCAGTAACTTCCCTCTTCTCCCAGAGGTGACGTACTGCCAGGACTTTGAAGCCATTCAAAATACCCTTTTCTGCTCAATATTTGTTCCAGCTTCTAGCTCCATACAAAACTGCCACCGCGGCGGTTCTTCAAACAGGACGTGCTCACGTTAATTGCACGTAAATAAAAATAGTTCTGTTAAAAGACACTTCCGATAATACAGGTTAACTTTCACTGCCCTAATACATACAAATACTGTATACTAGGGAAGTAAATTTCTTTGTGGTAGACGATTCCATTCGAATCTAGATACACGATGCTATTCAAAAACACTATATTAAAAAATATAATAATTTGATACAGTGTACAGAGCATATGATGTGCATATGAAGCATGCTGTAAGTCAGGGGCCCCCAAACCCCCTTTTCAGGTGTAATGACTAAAAAAAAACACTGAAAAAATGTCATGTAAATGTAAATAATTACATCACATTTCATGTAAATAGATATCAGTTTCGGAAATACTGGCATTAATTTATTCAAAAAATGATATAGTTAGAAAAAATCCCACGGTTTGACATAAGTTTGTTGCATGTGGCGACATGTACCACTTTGTTCGACTGTCCTTGAACTCACCATCTAAGTTCTGTATATCCCATGCTGCACATTTTTTACATTTTTTTTTTTCCAAATTTGTATCAAATTTTATGAAATTTAAAAAAATATTGTTTGTGGGCCAAATGATTTGAAGGAATAAATGGCACGATTAAATGTTTTTAATCATTTTTTTAATGTCTTCAAATAAATGCCTTTCTAATAAACAAGTGTCGTTTTAATAAATACTTCATACTCTCTGAAGTTCATTCATTCACTTACTTTGCTGTCACCTAAAAGTTTACTTCCTGTTTGCTCCTCCTGTCAGGCACCACGGTTCAGTTCAGCAACAGGTTTGGGGGAGCGATGAAGCGGCAGTCGGATGACAGAGGCAATGGAGCGCTCGATGGCCGGTAAGCAGAAAAGGAATTTCAGAACCCACAACGCCACCGCACTCAGGTCACCATCTTTATTTCTCTCCCTCAAGTGATTGTAACCCGCCGGTGACAGAGAGAGGAGCACGGCGCCTGCAGGAAGAGGACATGGCCGAGGACGTGGACTCGGAGAACTCCGTGGAGAGAGTCCCCGAGGACTTGGCGGGCCGAGTGTGTTACGAGCTTGAACCGCTTGTCCTTTAGTGATGTGGACGTCGTGCGATGCCGTGACGCAAACAACGAGGCCTAGTTTACGTACAGTACACACCGGACATCTCATTAGGTACACCTGCAGAATGTCATGCCATCCAGAATCGCATACACATTAGTACCGTTTTGCAAGAACAACTACTCGTTTATACTAAACCTGTTGATCAGTGCATACCTTATCGTGGTAAAGGCAGATTTATTTCACTGTTCATAAACATAATGTCGTTATAATACATAAAGCTCTGTCAAAATTGTCTAGCCAAAGATCCTCTATAAGACAGGAGTTCTGTTCAGGACCTACTGCAGAAAATTCTAATCGAGGGTGCTCTATATGACAGGAGCTTTGTGTATTTAAGTCTCTACAAACACACAAGTCAAAGATCCTCTATACAACACCATTTTGGTGTTTTCAGGAATCTGCTGCAAAAACACTGGTTAAAGATCCTATGCATGACAGAATTGAGCTGCTGTTTTTGAGGACCTATATTTAAAAAAACACTAATCAAAGATCCTATACGAGGCAGAAACATTGCAGTTTTTAAGGAGGTACTTCAAAAACACTAGTCAAAGATCCTCTATATGACAGGAGTTCTGTTTTTTTGAGGGCCTACTATAGAAATGCTAGTCCAAAATCCTCTGTGTGACAACGCTCTTGTGTTTTTAGGAATCTGCTGAAAAATCAATGGATCAATTGTTTTAGGACTTACATCAAAAGTACTTTTCACTGATCCTCTATAAGCCAGGCGCACTCTGCTCTTTTTAAGGACCTGACTGAAAACCCTAATCAAAGATCCTCTATTTGACAGGAGCACTTAACTTTTTTTTGTTATGACCTACATCAAAAACAGTTCACAGATCCTCTATATGACAGGAGCACTCTTCTGTTTTTAAGGACCTACTTTAAAAAACACAGATTTCAAAGATCCTCTTTATGACAGGAGCACTCTGCAGATGTAAGGACCTATTTGAAAAGCAATGGTAAAAGATCTTCTATAACGCTCTGCTGCAAAAATGGTAGTTTGCCCATTTGTTGCAGTCAACTAGCGAGGCTTTTTTATGTCCATCCCGGGCTCGATTTTCCGGTTGGATAACCCTGCTAGCTTGTGCAGGTGTACCTAATGAATAGTCCAAACGGTGCCATGCCCTTCAGTGTGGTTGCTAAACAAACCTGGAAGTGGTGTGAATTTTTTTTCCCCTTCCCTCATGCTAACAGATGAAGAGGAAAAAGAATTTGTATTTGTTTTACATGGTTTGCTGCACGTGAGCTTCTTTTACAGAAAAGTCGTCTATAAACCGGATAAATCATTCCATGCATATGAATATCTTTGCTTTGTATATTGTTGCTGTAGTTGTACATGCCAACAACAACCAATAAATGTGTGTTTCCTACATGGCGTCCTTTGCATTGCCACACATACAGGGTGTTAGGGGGTGCGCGATTATTATCGGGCCGAAACGAGGGAATTATGACATCATACCGATAAACCTGATAACATTTAATATAGTTAATATAACTAATAATTTAAAAATCCCATGAGGCCCGATTACCCATACTGTGCAGGTAAGCAAATCAAGTGTTCCTTGGTCGTAAATTCCCCTGCGCTCACTTGTAAACAAACATTCACTTTAAGAGGAAAGATGCATCAAATGCTGCCTGAGGACACAAAATCACGTATGATCCATCAAAATGTTTTAGATTTCACACCAGCCGCTCGGAGCATGTGCCCAGATACAGTACACCTTGCTTCTCGCGCTCTATACTACCATAGCGACACACCAGGCCGCTCGGAGCATGTGTTCGGCTATAGTGCCCTTAGCTGGCCCACAGCTGGTTCTCCTGATAGTAAGGTGGTGGAGGTGTTTCACATGTGGATGACATGCTGGACTAGACTGCCAACATGGATGCTCTGTGCAGGAAAGGGCAGAGTCGTCTGTACTTCCTCACAAGGCTGGCTTTCTTCAACGTACGCAAGAAGCTGCTATAGATCTTCTACCAGACTGTGGTAGCTACTGCCCTCCTGTATGCGGTAATGGCAAATTAGCATCAC
This sequence comes from Oostethus manadensis, assembly GCA_024372805.1. Taxonomy (NCBI): domain Eukaryota; kingdom Metazoa; phylum Chordata; class Actinopteri; order Syngnathiformes; family Syngnathidae; genus Oostethus; species Oostethus manadensis. The sequence continues at coordinate 334,808 of QODF01000388.1, read as the reverse complement.
TGTCCAGCTCCATTGAAAGACTGAGAACTGTGCACAAACTAAATTGTAATAGTGGATATAAAAAAGTGATCAATATTATATTGTTCTTGAGAAGCAGAAGGTTTGAAAAAAAAAAAACACTAAAGCACTTCCTTATGCATTCATTTGTGAGTGAATGTGTGTGTCTGGGTGTGTGTGTGTGCGCCAACAGGACGCAACTAGTCAGACAAGTGGGTGTGCCCATGTACGCAGGTATGTCCCGTCCAAACCTGCTAACCTTGTCTACTTTCTCAGCAAAGCAGCACAAGACATCCTGCTACCTGCCTTTGGACTGTGGCCGTGTATTTTGTGTTTATTATTTAAACAGCAGCCATGTCAGTCATTGTGTATTACACCAGCGTGAGCAGTAACCTTGCGGTACAGTATAATCCACACTTTACCTGCAGACTTCTGGCTACAAGCTTTTGAGTCACGCCTCTTGCCTCTTCCTTTGATGCAGACAAAGAAGCAACAGTCCAAAGTGTTCGACGTCCTCGAGTCCAAGAACATCTCCTTTCAGCAGGTGGACATTTCCCAGAATGCTGCAGATAAAGAGTTAATGAGGACCAAAGCGAAGAACCCGACAGCTCTGCCCCCTCAAATCTGCAACGGAAACGTCTACTGTGGGGTAAGACCAGGGGTGCCGTGTGGGGTAGGGGGGATTAACAACAAATCAAAAAATACAGGTGTGGTGACAACAGCTGCCCGTGGGCCCCAGAATTCCTGGCAATGCCCCTGAGGTGAAGGGCACATGTAAACGCTGTAATGCTTTTTTATTTCTTTATTTTTTTTTTACTATATGCAAGCGTTTTGATTTAGCAATTTGCTCGCAAAGCAACACAGTGTTTGTCTGGTAGTCACGGCTGTGTGTGGGAACATCAACTACTGTATGTCAATATTTGAAGTATTACAACCCTCATGCACCGCTGATACCGCACCCATACCACACAACTTAATTGCTTCGGTGCTAGAAAAGTTCCTGGTTAAGGAAGTTCAAGGAGTCAATTCCAAACTTAAATCTAAAATCCAAATCTAAAATGCGTTCCTAAAGAGTATTGATATGCTGTAAAAAGTGCTGTTGTAAGAGACACTGAGCACACAAAACTTACGAACAAGCATGTTACCTTGTGCGTATTGCATACAGCACTAATGTATTGCCCTGTACACACGCGCAGACGGATCTCTCATTAAAACAGGTTTTTTTTTTCCCAATGGATTGGCCTCTCATTCACACAAAGCCGCAGATATACAGCAAAGTGTAGATTTTGGAGAAAACTCCGTTTATGTGTTTTGTATGGACACACATACCTGCAGTTTTGCATTTCCAAACGTCACTTCCTGCAACAACGTATGCTGTTACGCCACACACACACGACCTGTATTTACATCCGAAACACGGACGCCCTCAGAACTGACTTTTGAATTTTCTTGCGTCTTGTTGACTATGTATTCTAAATCAATGTTTAGAAATAATTCTACCTCGTCTGTCCACAAAAACCAGCCCGGCACCCTGTTTTATGTTTTGCGGAAGAATGCATAGAAATTGATTAACTACTGCCGCCTACAGGTTTGGCATGCTAAGTGATTGTGGTACTCAACGTATTTATGTGGTTAGGCGTTACACTCCTGCACCGCGGATACCGCACCCATACCACACGACTTAATGTCTTCTGTGCTAGAAAAGTTCCTGGTTAAGGAAGTTCCGTCTCAGTGTAGCCATCTATGTCAATTCTAAACTTAAATCTGAATAAAAGATTGCCATTTTGTGTTTGTATTAATATATATGCATTATGATTTGATACTGGCACAAGTACTGTGTACTGTTTCTACTACCTGCCCGTCCATCACAATTCATAAAGCTTTGAATGTGTGGTTTGTTACCATGTAAGGTAGGAACTCTTAATTATAACTCATTTTAAGCCAATGTTGGTGAATACTCACCACCAATCCAAAGTTTTAGAACACTTTGATGTCTCTGGAGGAAAAACAGCATTTTTAAGTGTTAAGATGGTCTTTTTTTTTCTTGCCAATTTCCTCCAGTACAGTTTTGTTCAACTGATGCTCACAGGGGTAAAGTACCCCAGTGTGTTGCAAACACTGTTCTCATGCAGACGGAGGAGATCGTAAGTACTCAAAAACAGAAGTAGTTACACCAACTGTCCCGTTTGATCCACCTCCGTTTCTGCAGAACGGCATCAAATTGACACATTTTGTGCTCCCTGAAACAGTCCATTGTGTATAATTCTAAAATATACATTATTTTTCAGTTTTGGGTAACTTTGCCTTTTCTTATTGTTTTATATTTGCTTTATTTCCATAATATTTTCTTTTTATTCATTCATATTCCAGTAATATTACACATCTCATTTATTTTGTTATTTTTTAAATATTTTAACTTTTTTCCCCCCCATGATATTACATTGTCATAAAACTATACCTTTATCATTTTACAGAAAAAAAAATATATTTTGACTTTATTCTGGAGAAATTACTACAGTTTCCTTCATGATATTTTGGCTTTATTCCAGCAATGTGGTTGTACAAAGGTTGTCATTCATGTATATTTTTATTTCATAGGCTATATATAAAAATGTTTCTCATGTATTTTTTTTCCCCCATTCAGGACTACGCTGCATTTGAAAATGCAATTGAGAATGAACAACTGAAGGCGTTTCTCAAACTCTGACCAGCCACATCATTCCACTTTATTTCTTTTATTTGTGGGATTTGTTCTAGGTTGTTTTTTGTTACAGTGCTGTCAGATGCTCTAAAATCAATTTAACCTGTTTGTATTTTGCTCTCAAGATAACTGGAAATCTGAATTAAATACATGAACGAAAATAAACAAAATGATTTGAATCGACTTGACTTTTGCCTACCAGACTATACAATAAATAAGACTGTGGTCACGCCACGGGACAGGTTGGACCTAGAAAATGCTGGCACGCAGGATAGTGCAATTAAAAGATCTTTATTGGCTGTTTAACAGAACACCAAAAGGCCAATAGTAAAATGTGTAACAACAAAAACTATGGTGCATGTAACAAAAGAAACAAAAAGGCACCACTCAAAATGGTTATAGCAAAAAATAGGTGCAACGGAGTAACAAAAGAGAGAGAGCACTACTGACCAGGAGGAGCTACCAGACTGGCAGGAAGGCCACAAAAATACAGAAAGGATTCTAGCCACAAAACTGAGCTGACGACAAAGATTGAGAGTGTGACGAGCATCCATGGGGGACAATCAGACAACACCTTCCTGCCACCACAGGTCTGACTAAGAAGGTGTGCTCTGATGAGAAACACCTGTGGCTTGTCAGGTAGCTCCTCCCCACAATTAAGCCCAGGGCCTGAAAAGAGAGAAAGAACACAACGAGCGAGGGAGGAAAGACCAAACCAAAACAAACGGAAAAAAGCACAAGGTTGCTCACCTGCAGCAACTACCTGGTGGCACTGCAGGGTGTGACAATTGCGATGCATTGAATGTGGTGGGGGACGCACGGTGGCTGAGTGGTTAGCACATTGGCCACACAGTCAGGAGATCTTCGAAGACCTGGGTTCAAATCTCCGTTGGGCATCTCTGTGTGGAGTTTGCATGTTCTCCCCGTGCGTTTGTGGGTTTTCTCCGGGTACTCCGGAGAAATTCCAAAAACATGCATGTTAGGTTAATTGGCAATTCTGAAATTGTCCATAGGTATAAATGTGAGTGTGAATGTTTGTTTGTCTATATGTGCCCTGCGATTGACTGGCGACCAGTCCAGGGTGTACCCCGCCCCTCGCCCAAAGCCAGCTGGGATAGGCTCCAGCATCCCAGCGACCCTATTGAGGATAAGCGGTACAGAAAATGAATGAATGTGGTGGGGCCAGTGCAATGTTTACATTGCATTACGACATTTATTTAATAAACATTACTGTTCACTATTTATACATCTCGTTATCTTCTTTATTAAGTTTATTGTCATTTTGCTATAAAACATTGATTTAAATAACGCAGTTACAACACATATAGTACACATGCACGCTGTGTAATTATTCACAGACATTTGGTTCCAAATTTGTAAATCAAATACAGTGGAAACTTGACAAAAAATGTCATAATACGAATTCGGCTTCGAAGACATTTGCGTCCCATTTAACGAGAAAATGCTCAAAATCCGATAATGAAAACTGACGGTGCCGCCCAGAATTTTTCTGCATCGCCATACAAGATGCCCTCCCCTGGAGCAGTAATGCACCAAAGTAATGGATGCCAACCGCGGGAAAACTGAAGAAGAAGAAGCTGCCTTCCCATTGGTTATCTCCCATCATCCGCTTCTTCCTAACGACGACCAATTACAGTGTCGCTTTGCTTAGCGTACCGAAAAGTTCCCGTCCGTTGTAAAAAATGAAAATGGAGAAAATTATAGTGTAAGTTTAGTATGTAATTTAGTGTATTCACATAAACGAAGTTAACTTGGCTGTAATTTCCTGCATCTGTCAAAACTCCGTTCGCCGCCTTCTCCTCCGTCATCAAGGTCACCTCGCTCGGCCCGAGGTTGTCAATTTTCATAACCACATTTATTATTATTTTTCTTTGCTTTCATTAGTTTCTCGTTTTTATAACATTTATGCGATTTTGTTGTCATTAATGAACATATTTCTTTCGGGTTGGTACGATATTTACACTTTATTTGACTGTTTTCAAGGGGGATGAAACGATTTACGCTATTTATATGTAAATCTCGCCTCATAATACGAACATTCCAAGACACGAAAGCCCGTCTGGAACGAATTAATTTTGTATCTTAAGGTTTCACAACGTAAAAGAGCAGCTAAAGTTTCAACAGGCAGTCGGTTTTTTGCCAACGGTTATAAACAGTGGGGTTGCTCCACACCGAACAGAATGTACGCTTGATAAATATCATAATGGAAATAATAATTTCTGTGACTTGAAGATATGCCAACAACTTTTTATGAATTGTCAAGTCATGTTTGATCGACCTTTCGGAAAAAGTTTGACAGTTCGGACAACGAACGCTGGCTCGGGGAAGACGCGGCTTGGCTGCTTTCAAGCGGTCCTCCGGACGCTGGTCTGAACGTGAGAACTTGGCGGTGGGCGTAAGATGATTTGTGAGTGGATCGGGATGGCAAACCAGGGAGATGAGGATGACGGGGATAGTGAGATAGAGTTAGGAAATGAATGGGAGCTGGCGGGCAGTGGAAATTCACAGAGATCATAACAGGGAAGGAATACGGGGAATATGAATGGGAATCAGAACGCTAAACGGAAGAAACACGCCAGTAGGTTGGAAGGGAGTAGTTCAGAGGAGGGGAATAGAGTAATACGGAAAAAGTTGTCAGAGGGGGAGTTTAAAATTATTCTGAGATTCAGGAAAGAAGAAGAAAATATCAAACTAAGTCAGATAGCGTTGACAAAAGAACTAAAGAAAAGAATTGGTGAAGTGGAAATGGCGAAAATATTGTGGGATGGAAACTTATTGTTAACAGATGATCAGAGAAATAAAGCTAGGCAGGTGGAAAGTATATGTGGTGGGTGAACGAAGAGTATTAGGGGTAGAAATGAGTGTGAGGGGAGTCGTAACTGGGATTCCCATAGATGAAGACTTGGAGGAACTAAAAAGGAGTTTGAGTGGACGAGAGGTGAATTCAATTTGGAGATTGCAAAGAACAGTTACTGGGGAAAGACAAGATAGCATGTCAGTCCTCATTGAATTTCGAGGGTCTATTCTCCCAGAGAGAATTAAAATAGGGTGTATGAGTTTCCCAGTTAGGTCTTATACTCCACCACCGCTTAGATGCTACAAATGCCAAAGATATGGACACATAGCTGCAGCTTGCAAAGGAAAACAGAGATGTTCCAAATGTGGAGGAAATCACAGGTTTGAAGAATGTGAAGAGGGAGCGCAAGACAAATGTTGCAATTGTGGGGGACAACACAGGGTGACATACGGCGGGTGTGAAGCTAGACAGAAGGCAATACAAATAAATCAAATAAAAACAGTTAGCAACTTAAGCTATGCAGAAGCAGTGAAGAGAGTCGATGAGCAAAGAGGAAGAGAGGACATTATTAAGGATAAACAGAATGTAAGACGAGAAAGAGACGAGGCATTAGATCTTGAAAAACTGGTTTTGTTTATGGCATTTATAATAAATTGTACTGATCAAGTCAAACCCAAGACAGAGAAGATAAGAATAATTGTGAAGGGGGCTGAAAAGTATTTGGGAATGAGGGCGGTATCCTGGGAAGATATTCATAGAAAACCAGAGGGGGAACAAATGAACAGACAGACTGATTATTTGGCAAGGGAATGCTAGAAGTCTAATAGCAAATGGTCAAGAGCTAAAAAGGTTTTATTAGAGATTGTAAGAAAGCACCAAACATCTTGTGCATTCAAGAAACATGGCTGAAACCAATATTGGATTTTACCATTAAGGTTTATGATAGCGTCCGTAGAGATAGAGAAGGGGGGAGTGGTGGTGGGTGTATAAAATTTGTTAAACAAGACACACAATACAGGGTGGTGGGGAAAGTAAGGGAAATTGAATATATAGTCAGTGAAATTTGGGCAAAAGAGGGAAATATCAAAATAATAAATGTTTATAATCCAGGTAACATGTCGGCAGAAGCCTTGGATGAATCGGCAGACTGTGTAGAGGGGAAAGTCACATGGTGTGGGGATTTTAATGCACATAACACCTTATGGGGCAGTAAGAAGGACAGTAATGGAGCGGTGGTAGAAGAATGAATGGAGACCGAAAATCTGGTGTGTCTTAATGATGGAAGCGGGACGAGAGTTCATGTTAGAACAGGGACAGAATCAGTGTTAGACCTCACCTTAGTATCCGATTCACTGGCAAGTATGTGTTCTTGGGAGGTGATAAGGGAAACCTCTGCAGGAAGTGACCATTATCCAATAATAATAGAAGTGGGATTGAATTTAGAACACCAAGATAAAGGGAAAGCACAGGGGTGGTCATTTAGTACAGCCGAGTGGGATAAATTTAGGTATATTAGTGATAAAGAAATGGAACTAATTGATACAAGTGTAGATATTGATAGTTTCAATGAATATATTTGTATAGCTATTATAAAAGCTGCAAAGAAAGCTATTAAATTAAAGGGAGCTCGGCGGAGAAAGAAGGTGTTTCCATGTTGGACAAAAGAGTGTGATGAGGCAATAAAAATCAGAAATAAGGCATTTAAAGTGTTGAAACAGAATCATAATTATCAGAGTCTTATTGAATATCAGAAATCGCAAGCCGGGGTACGAAGGATCATAAAGGGTGCAAAGAAAGATCATTGGCAAAGGTTTTGCGAGTCAGAAGGGAGGGAAACAGAAATATCAAGAGTATGGGGAATGATTCAAAGAAGGAATGGGGTAAAAAAGGAGTTTCGATACCCTGTGTTAAAAGAGGGTAACAAAATAGCGATAAGGGATAAGGAAAAGGCTGAAATGTTGGTGGAAACATTTAGAAAAATTCATAGTTCAGAAAATATCAGTGAGGAAGGGAAAAGGGGAAGGGAAAGGACAATAAGGGGGAGAGTGAGGCTTTGGTGCACTGGGAGGGGAAACAGAGGGTGTAATTGATGCACCATTTACTAAAGCGGAATTGAATCGAGCTTTAAAGAGGACAAAGCAGTCAGCTCCAGGTAAAGATCAGATATGCTATATAATGATGAATTACCTTAGTGAAAAATCAAAAGAGGTATTCCTCGAGTTGTATAACAAAGTCTGGGAGGAAGGGAAATTACCAGGTAACTGGAAAGAGGCTGTGGTGGTACCAATAAGTAAGCCAGGGAAAGATTCTTCAGACCCAAAGAATTATAGACCAATTTGCTTAACATCAAGTATTTGCAAAGTAATGTGGAAAATGATAAATGAAAGATTCATATAGTTTTGGGAGAGTAAAGGGAGTATAGTAAAATACCAAAGTTCTTTTAGGAAGGGATGTAATACTTAGGATGCAGTATTGTCCTTAGAGCATGAAATAAGAAAAGCTCAGAGTAATAAAGAAAGTGTGATAGCAGTTTTCTTGGATATTGAAAAAGCATATGATATGTTATGGAAAGACGGGCTGCTAAGTCAACTTTTTAAAATGGGGGTAAGAGGGATGATGTACAAATGGATACAAAATGTTCTCCAAGATAGGAAGATACAAGTTCAAGTAGGGAATGAGTATTCAGAAAGTATTACAGTAGAGAGTGGGACACCTCAAGGGAGTATTGTGAGTCCATTATTATTTTCAGTAATGATAAATGATGTCTTTTCAGAAGTGAAACAGGGGATGGGGTGTTCTTTGTTTGCAGATGATGGGGCAATCTGGAAGAGAGGACGAAATGTAGAGTTTATCGTACAAAAAATGCAGGAATCGATTTTAAAAGTAGAGAAATTGGCAAATAGTTGGGGATTTAGATTTTCAGTTGAGAAAACAAAAACAATGATTTTTACAAGGGAAAGAGGTTAAATGAAAGTTATATAATCAGGAGTTGGAGAAGGTTAAGCACCTTAAACTACTAGGGATATGGTTTGATGAAAGACTCACATGGGCAGTACACATTCAGAAAATGGGTGACAAATGTAAAAAGGTGGTCAATGTAATGAGGTGTTTAGTGGGAAGAGAATGGGGAGCAAATAGGAAAACCCTCAAATCCATGTGCATAGGATTAGTCAGATCTATTTTGGATTATGGGGCAATAGTTTATGGTTCAGGAGCCAGATCAACACTTCAAAAACTAGATCAAATACAATATCAGTGTTTAAGATTATGTACAGGTGCTTTTAAATCAACTCCAGTAGAAGCATTGCTAGTAGAAATGGGGGAACAACCACTGGAAATAACAAGAGAGCAATTAATAATAAGTTATTGGGCTAATTTACAGGGTCATTGTCAGGATCATCCAGCACAATATACATTAAAGTGGGGAAAAGATGGAGGGAAAAGTGTCAGTATACACGGGGAAATGGTGGCATTAGTGTTGGCACTACAGTGGGTGGAAGACGCAAGAGTAGGTAGAGCACTTACATGTTCGGATTCAAGTTCAGCACTAAATAGTTTAAATAGCAATCATTCGGAGAGTAGACCAGATGTTTTAATGTATAGGATTCAGAGTATGGGTGTCACGATTATTTTTTTATGGGTGCCAGCACATATTGGGGTGTTTGGAAATGAAATGGCAGACAGGATTGCAAAGGGAGCGACAAAGAAGGAGAATATCGAAATAAATGTATTTGTCAGAAAGAAGTAAAGAACATAATGAAATGGAAATTAAAGGAGAGATGGCAGAAACAATAGGAGAAAGAAAAGAAGGGGAGGAGGTATTACAAAGTTCAGAAGGAAGCAGGAGAGGTAAGGAGTACAGGAAGAAATAGGAGGTCATATTCTCACGAATGAGGTTTGGGCATACAGGGTTGAATAGCACATTGCACAAGATAGGGAAGCACACAACGGGGGGTTGTGACTACTGTGGGGAGGAGGAAACGGTTGAACATTTTTAGTACAATGCAAAAAATACAACACACAAAGGAGAAAGATGATGCAAAAGCTCCATAGACAAAAAGAAAGGTTCAATATAATTAATATACTAAAGGCAGGCTCACAAGGTCAAAGTGGGAACATGTTGTGGGAATTTGTGAAAGAAACAGGGTTAGTTAGGAGAATATAGAAGTTTGTAGGTTTATTTGGGGGTTTATATATTGTTATTAGTATAGTTGTCGTTATTATTATCTCTATTGATTTAAGTTGTTAATTAAGTACTTTATATATAAGTTTGTTAGTTAAATTGTATGCAGTCCCACAAAATAAGGCCAGTAAGATCCATACTCCTAATCAGTTGGTGGCGGTAATGCACCAGTTTGCTGATTGCCCACCGCCATAAAACCTTAAGAAGAAGAAGAAGAAGAAGAAGAAGAAGAAGAAGAAGAAGAAGAAGAAGAAGAAGAAGAAGAAGAACAGGCAGTCTTCGGACGCCTTCATTCGGGGGCCTTGCCGCCTTAAAGCAATATCGCGCAGTGATGACGTCCTCTTCACCCGCTGTCCGAAAGGGGAAAAGGGTGCGTTTCAGATCTTGCGCCAGCAATCTACCGGATTAATCCAACATCCGCGATTAAAAGTTCATCAAAACAACATGTTGATGTTGGTAAATAATCAATATGTCGTGTTTGTTGTTAATTGCAGAAGTTTAGGACCGCCATCCATCCTATTCTACAATGGCCGAGGAAGGGTAAGCACAACTCTTGGAAGTGGCCGCTAGAATGCTATAATAAATGTGACAACTAAGCCGTTAGTTAGGCGCTTATTGCTGAAAATGTAAGGTATTTTTGCTCCGACTTGAATGGAAATTTCCTTCTAGAAGGAACCGCGTGGCGCACGTGAGGGCGTTTGTTGGTGAGTTAGCCGGTTAGCTTGAGTATTGTGCGTCCTCGTTGAAGAAAATACATCATTGTTTATAAAGCACTTGAACAGCCACAGTTAAGAATTAAAGTAAAATGCGTTCCTAAAGAGTATTGATCTTTATTTCGGACACATATATGATCCATAGAACAATAAAGCAAACGTCACCAACAGGACACAGTAAAAGCTGGTTCATCTGCTATAGAACACTGCAGCCTGAACAAAGATTAGACTGGCACTAGTTCACAGCATCCTCATGCCCTCATTGCATGCCACCTGAAGTTTATGTATATTGCTTTTTTTTTTTTATAAACCTGCCACTAGTGGGCTTTAAACACAGGGGTACAATATGCTGTAAAAAGTGCTGTTGTAAGAGATACTGAGCACATAGAACTTACAAACAAGCATGTTACCTTGTGCATATTGCATACAGCACTAATGTATTGCCTTGTGCACACGCGCAGACGGATATCTCATTAAAACAGGTTTTTTTCCAATGGTTTGGCCTCTCATCCACACGAATCGGCAGATATACTACACTTAAAATGAAGGTTTTCAAAACCTCTGGCCAAACTGTAGATTTGGAGAAAATTCTGGTTATACGTTTGCGTATGGACACACATACCTGGTGTTTTGCATTTCCAAACGTCCCTCCCTGCAGCAACGTATGCTGTGATGTCACTCGCCTGGCCTGTATTTACATCAGAAACGACATGGACGCCCTCAGAACTGACTATTTTCTTGCGTCTTGTTGACTTTGTATTCTAAATCAACGTTAAGAAATAATTCTACCTCGTCAGGCCACAAGAACCAGCCTGGCGCCATGTTTTGTTTAGTGGACGTGACAGGATGATTCTGAGTGGCTAGAATTTTAGTAACTACTGCCGCTTACAGGTTTGGCATGCTAAATGACTGTGGTTCTTAATGGATTTATGTGAGAATGCGTTTTATTAAATACGAGGTGGTGTGGACACCATTTTTTTTTTCATAAACAGAGGGACAAATATGCATTTTTTAAAAATACCCTGCTACGGACAAGCCATAAGTGGCTATCACTTGACAGGTCAGCGGATACGTAGTGGCCCAGGTATTTTACTTTGACACAGATTTTGTTGTTTACCAAAGAGGTCAGGTAATGTTAGTTTAATGTCCTCTTTACTACTGACAATCATGTTTTTTTTTTGTTGTTGTTATATTTAATATTAATGTCCAAGCCATACTGTGAGCAAACCATTGGCTGTAGACCCGCACCGTACGGAGTGAAAATCACTAGCTCGTTTATGGTATTATTTCTAATATTCCATTAGAAGCTTAGAGATTGTCCATATACACATTAAAAAGACAGACAATGCTGCCTTGTTGCACGCCGTTACCAAAGTAAAAAAGAGATGACCATTTAACAGACTGGTGAGATTACCAGAACACTAAAATTTACTGAATATTTGGACTCCTTTGTCTTTCCATGGTTTACATAGTCAAAAACGTTTGAAGCACCAATAAAACACATACAAATTGTGGTATTACACCTGTTGTAGTATAAATCAAAAATGTCCACATAACTGCCTAGCTTGGATTTGAAGCCAGACTGTCAGATGTCACAAGTCTCCATTGTATTTAATATAGCCCTTTCCAAGACCTTTTGATAAGGTACTTGCCAGAGGTATTCAGTGATGTTAGCAAAATGTACAATGTGTGCATTTGATATTGTTAGCATTTTCAGTTACTGCTGATCTGCTGAGCTCCCACATGCTTGATTGATGACTTTTAATCTTTTGTCGGATACCCCCTCACTCTCCAATGAGTGACATTTATGCTCTGACAAGCGGGAGCTCCATTCCAGTGAATGAACCCTCTTCTTGTGGTGTACTTTTTTTCAGTTGTCTATTTCCTCCAACAGCATTGCTGCCGGAGGTGTGATGGATGTCAACACCGCTCTCCCTGAAGTGCTCAAGACCGCACTTATCCATGATGGCCTTGCCCGTGGTATCCGTGAGGCTGCTAAAGCTTTGGACAAGTAGGTCCCCTTTTTTTAACTACATGTCTCAAGTATCAATGATGATCCTTTGGCTCCCTCTTCTGAACACCTTGAGGAAATTGCCATTGTTACCCAATGTTTGTCTGAGATATGCTACTTTTTAATTTAACCCACAATAATTGTTTACACGTCATCTCATGGAAGTTAATGCACTTATTAAATTCAGGCGCCAGGCCCATCTGTGCGTCCTTGCCGCCAACTGTGACGAGCCCATGTACGTCAAGCTGGTGGAGGCCCTCTGTGCCGAGCATCAGATCAATCTAATCAAGGTGAGAATATAATTTTAAACCTCTAATTCTGCAGTTGGTGCATTCATAAAGAACTGAAAAAAGGTTCCTTGTCAACGCTGGTATCATGTACTGCTGTATCCCTGATGATAAATTTGGCTCCCTCTACTGAAAGCTTTTGACGAGATTGCCACTGTTACCCATTTTGTGTCTGAGATACTGCCAAGAGTACTTTTACTGCTTTCTGGAAACAAATATTTATGAAATCATTCATGGAACATGAATGACTGGGCGCTCTGTACCTCAGGTTGACGACAATAAGAAGCTTGGCGAGTGGGTCGGACTATGCAAGATTGACCGCGAGGGCAAACCCCGTAAGGTGGTGGGCTGCAGCTGCGTTGTCGTCAAGGTAGGCAAACTCCACCTCACTTTTTTTTTTTTTTTTTAATTTTTAATTTTTTATTTTTTTTGTTTCCCCCTGTTTGGATAAACAGGGATAAGCCGAAAGGAAGACTGAGGAAGGATGTGGTAATTAAGTCACCACAAAGTCATAACCTTATTCAAGCCACTGGTCCATTTTTGACCTTAATGTTTAAAGAGCTCCATTTGTGGTGTCATGAGATGAGACAACACGAGAAGATTTTAAGAGAAGTACAGTCCCTTGCAATTATTGCTCCCTGGCTGTTTTGTGGTAGACTGCTCTATCAGCGTGAGTATTCTTGTCACTAGGTGGCAGTAATGACACAAAACATGAACTTAACACTGAATAGTATCAGACATGGAATGGAAAGTTCTCCCATCTTGTGTGGAAGTAGTGTGTTTTGGCTTAGGTTTATAAGAAATACAGTTAAGATAACTGGTTAGCTTGTGGCTGCCTTGAGTCCATGCATCTTAAGAGTTGCAATCATGCAAGATCTTCGTCACCGCAATTTTGTGTGAGATTATTGTAATTTTACCTAGAGGGGCTCACACTGTTTCAAGGTGGATTTGTTTCCAGTGGGTTTGCTAAGTTGATGTCAAGCTTTTTTTCTGCCAGTCAAGTCCAGTTGTTGCGCTACATGCCATGCAGCTGTTTTCATAACTGGCAAAGAGGACAGCCATGGTACGAACCCCGTCATCTCAACTGTGGCGACCGGGGCCCCTAAAAGTGGCAACATGCTTCAAAACACTGCAACTCCTGCTAGCGCACCTTTGCTTAATGTTCACAGCACTACAACTTTATCTATCTAGATGCCATAATTCCCGGACCCATAGAATGCACCAGTATATAAACCGCACCCACTACGGTTAAGGGGGGGGGGTTGTTTATATGCCACAGGTGTCCACGTCGTAACATTTAGTACACAGAAGTGTTTTACAGTTTGTGCTTTTACCAAACCATGCCCAACAGTGCAGTCTATCTGAAACGTTATTCATTGCTGTCCTCATCCTCAGTGTCACCCATTTGATATTCTCAAAAACACTGTCACCAAGCAGTACGGCCTTTTGAAACCATTTGGTAGTAGTGGACTTTTGACACACTAAACAACAGCAATCCTACCTCCACTCAACATTCCCAGCATCACTAATTGGCGCCGGTGAGATGCTAATTTTGTTTCTTCATTTGAGTTCAGGATCTGCTGTGGTCCAAGAAGTCCAAACAGAAGCTGTAGTAACTCTACACTTGATCAAACTTAAGGTTTGTCAGTTCATGACAACATGGTGGCCGTGTAAGACTTTGGATTACAGATTTTGGAAGTATGGATACCAAAATCTCATTTTAAACATGGTGGGAACTAGTTCCCATTTGCAGATAATAGTTAGTAGCTTTATATGGGAAGTTATAGTAGTAATGGTTGACCCCAAAAACATTTAAAGTGGCATACAATGAAGTTTTAGGTAGGTAGTGAAATGTTGGTTGGGGTAATCAGTTGTTTTTCAATTTTTGCCACAGGACTATGGCAAGGAGTCTCAAGCCAAGGATGTCATTGAGGAGTACTTCAAGGCCAAGAAATAAGAATAAACTGTTGACACTGTGCTTTAGTCTCATGTGTTCATGGCTGACGGGGTTGTGGTGCGTGTTTAAAAGTATGATCACTAGATGTTTTGAGTGACACATCGAGAGAATGCAAAGGTAACCTGGAAAGTGTGTTCTTTTTTTTAATATGTACACTTCTGAACAGACAATAAAAACACATTAAGGCACAACACATGATTCACATCCTTAACCCCCTTCCCACCCACCCTGAAAACTTCATTGACACGCCACCCACACTTTGGGCCTTCACTTGCAAATAATTTACACGTGTCTGTTTCAGACTTGTTAGAAAGAAAACACAAAAAAAGCAGCTTGTCCCTACATGCTGCCTGTACAGAGACCAGCCAGGTCCAGCCGTCATTGTCCTTGTTGCTTTTTAAGACCATTTAGTTTGTAAATCCAGATGTTCAAAACAATCGCAGTGTATAATTCCTTATAAGTTATACAAAAGGGGGTGAGCATGTCCATTGCAACGAGTCCACATTGAACAGTTTTACAGGTACTCAAACTCCAGTGCTTGATGTAACGCCAGCAGGTCAGAGTGGCTGGATATCCTCCAAAAGGGCATGTTATGCTGGGGAGAGTACACAAAACGAGCTGATACTGAATGTAAACAACGCAACAAAATCCATGCAGTTTTAAGAGCTCCCTACATATTTGGGGAATTTTTTGCTTTCTAGCCAAGTGTTCAAAATAGTATGCAGTAGTGTGCATACTATTTTTAAATAAATTCTGATAAATTGAGGAAAAATCTGAAATATACTGTATTTGAGCATAATCCTGTTGAAATTACATTCTTGGCATGAAAGCAATTCCGCTCTCAAACTACTTGAACAATCCCAACACCCACAAACTATGGGAAAAGATTTTTGCGCATACAGGCCAAACCTCTAACTACCTTTTTAGTGCAGGACCCACAAACCAGGTTCAAAAAACAGTTTTAAGTTGCACAAGACTGTGAGAACAAGCCACAGCAAGTGAGGGGAAATAGCAAAAAGGACTAATAGTACACCTTTACAGTAAAGACAGGCAGCCTTCATCCAATCAGAGCTCACACTGTGCTGAGTGGGCGGAGCCACAGTGAGGTCCATTTACCTTTTTGGCCGCCTGCTCCTCTTCCACACCGTCCCCCACTACAACATACACTACTTTCCTGCCAAACCTTTGCATTATGCGCTCAAAGCAACTCTCTTTTCCTGCAAATAAACAAGAAGGAGGGAAGGGTTGGTCAAAAAAAGCTCAAAGGTTATTTACCTGTCCAGCTGCATGCTCTTCATCCTTGCCATCGCCAATCACAACATATGTAATGTTAGTGCCGAAGCGGGAGACTATACGCTCAAAACAGCTCTCTTTGCCTGGGGATGAAAAATGGCTTTCACAGGGTTTCATTTAGTGTGCTTCAATAATACAATTTTGGTATTTGCATGCCTGCATAAGTACTCAGTTGTATTCTAGAATATTAATGCTAAATGTAACTATCTGAGTTTTCTTTTCATATCTCAAGCTAATGTAATTAACAGGGATTAACCATTGCCCAGTCCACAAGCATAAGGTCCTAAAATTTCCAAATTTCTCAATGAAGTTTGGGCTGGGTGATAAAACTATAAAATGTTAACTGACCTTGGTAAGTAGTCTTTATTTTTTTTGTCTCAATACAATCTAATGTGAAATTGTTACTATAGTAAAGTTTGTTCCATCCAAGAGTTGCGTAAACTACGTGTGTGTTTGTCTTGCCTATTTTTGTCGCACTGTAGATGTTCTCAATGGGGAACACAGAACCAAGACTGTACAGGAGAACTTTAGCGAGTGCTGGTATGAGCTGCGTCGTGGTCACCAGCACGTTGACGCAGTTACTCCTGTGAGGAGGACAGTAGCAAAGTAAACCTGAGCGCTTTCAAACCTGTGAGATGATTTAAATACGGACTACGGGAGACACCTGGAGCTGATGATTGACAGCGACTTGAGGGCGTGAGTGAGCCAGGAGTCTGTGAGAGCCTCTACCTCAGCTCGGAGCTGCAGCCAGGCATCCCTCTTTGCAGGGCCCAGCAGACCTGGGGGGCAGCATGCAGAGGTAAAGCCAAAATATACAATATTATATGCAGTTGTAGTTCAAATTAATAGCAGTCCAATGTGACTAACCAGATTAATCACTGTTAGTATATTTATTTTTGTTACATGACAATCAGTAGGTGAAGTAGATTCTCAGAAAATTAGACCCAGCATTCGTTATTACTATTATGTGAAAATGATCAAGTGTACAATTTAAGGGTGAAACCAGCACTTGTTGAACATGCATTTCTGTTTGAAAAGCTGAGAAAAAGGTGTCGTTCAAGACACTGTTCAGAAGAACAACATACTTTGATGTAAAAGTTGATTGTATAGGGGAAAACTTATGAAGAGATGCAAATGAAATTGAAAGACAACTATCAAAATGGATGGAAGAATAACCAGAATGGCTCAGCCAATGATCAGCGCCAGGATTATCACAGCCTGGAGTTACCTCAAAGTACTGTAACAGAAGACGTATGTGTGAAGCTAATCTATTTACAAGAATTCCCCGCAAAGTCCCTCTGTTAAAAAAAAAAAAAGGCATGTGCAGAAGAGGTTACAATTTGCCAAAGAACACATCAACTCGCCTAAAGACAAATGAAGTAACATTTTGTGGACTGACAAGATTAAAATTGTTCTTTTTGGGTCCAAGGGCTACAGACAGTTTGTGAGACGACCCCCAAACTCTAAATTCAAGCCACAGTACACAGTGAAGGCAGTGAAGCATCATGATATGGGCATGTTTCTCCTGCTATGGTGTTGGGCCTTTTTTATCACATAGCAGGGATCATGCATCAGTTTGCATGAGTCAAAATACTTGAAGAGATCATGTTGCCTTATGCTGAAGAGGACATGCCCATGAAATGGGTGTTCAACAAGACAACGACCCCAAACACACTATAAACCAGCAAAATCTTATGTTATGGAGTGGCCAACCCAATCCCCAGACCTTAATCCAACGGAGAATCAAAAATGTTGTTTCTGAAGCAAAACCAAGAAATGTTCATGACTTGTGGAATGTTCTTAAAGAATGTTGGAGTGGAATAACAGCTAAAAGGGGCCACAAGTTGGTTGAGTCCATACCACACAGATGTGAAGCACTTATAAAAAAAACTGCAACTAAATATTAGTCATTCACAGGATTGCCAAATCCTAGAAACAAAAAAAGTTTGTACAAAATAGTCTTAAGTTTGTAAAGTCAATGGCAGACACTATTTTTTTTGAAAACACACCCCTTTCAACTGCCCATTTGCACAGCCTTAAGAGCGTGCATATCACATATGCTGGGTGTTTGCTTTCAGAGAATCTACTGCACCTACGGGTAACTTCTTTGCCATGTAGCAATTAATCTAGTTAATCATAGCCACATTGGGCTGCTATTATTTTGAACTGTTGGTCACCTGGGTATGTGTGTTGCTGCAGGTGTACCTAATGTTGTGTCAGTTCAATGTACCCCCCTCCCCCCCACTCATTCGGTAGGCTTACCCCCTACATTGTTTTTGTATGTGCTATACAACTCTTTGACCCGTCGGTAGCGGAAGGCCAGCTTCCTCATCCAGTCGACGCCGCCGCGGACGCCCGTGGCGAGGCACAGGTTGGCGCTGGTCGCAGCTGCATGGAAGCCATCAGTTGCAAAACTGTAAGTACTGTTGATCATAACAATAATATGTTTTATTTGCAACATCTGCTTTGCCGGGACAGGAAACATATTGAACTGAGTCAGCACTACAACATAGTAAACACGATTGTATTAGCTAATTTGTCATTTCATTTACAGTAATAAAAAGCTTAGGTTGCATTAATATTGACTGAAATTGCAGTTGTCACCTTAAGTCCTGCCCGTTGTCATCTGATGACACGTCATCAATATGTACCTGATCACACTCCTGCAAACACACAAGAACGTGATACCATTCGTAACCACTTTTCCTTTTCCGTGTTTGCTACATTTTGCCACCAGATGACAGCAGCGGCATTGACAAAAAAGCCCCCTTGGAGTCTCTCACCTCCAAGTCGTTAAAGAATAAGTGTGAGTCGGCCAAGTTGAAGATCATCTCCTCCATCCTCAGACCCAGCGTGACAGCCATCGGTGGGTCCTGAGCGAGCATAAACACCACCATCACCAGCACCAAATCAAAAATCATTTAGAGACAAACGCTCATCAGTACACATATGCTGACAAACTCGTTGCACTTGTTCTCTCCCATCAACATTCCTTTTGGTCCGGGGGTGGGGGTCTACACGTGTGTGTGTGTGTGCGTGAGCGCGAGGGGCTCAGCTGCAAAAACCATCATGTGTGATAGGTCAGCGGGGGTCAACAGCTCGCAGAGAGATTCGCTGACGCTGTTGGTGCGCCGGAATAGAATGGAGCAGGCAAAGAACAGAGTGAAAGTGTGTGACAGAGGCTTACCCACACACGCTGGGCATTCCCCCATAAAGCACTGGCTACACAAATGTTCTTTATGCATCAGAAACATTGATTTATTTGTTTGGGATTACACAAAAACAATTGATTTTAGTAGTGCCACATGCACCAATGAAGGCACTTTTGTGAGGATCTGGATAAAGGTTTAGGTTGAGCTCTCCATAATATGCAGACGTGCAGTACATCAATCGGATGCTATGCAGTCTAACATCGGCCCCCCGATGCCATTTCTGAGACCATAGCAGATACAGTTGAACAAAAATTGCATGCAGGGAGACAAACCAATACGACCGGAAAGGATGGCTTCTAGAAGTAATTTATGCTTAAATGTTAGTTACGTACAGTATTCAGAAACGACATAAGCAAGGGGGGAGGGGTGATCAATCGTTCTCCCCCTGTGAGGGACAGATGGTTGAATGAGAGAATCCCTAGACACATATCAGGTGCAAGGACATATTCTAGGTTAAACAGAGCCTGTTGACATGGAAACGCCATTGGAGAGAATTTTCTTTTTTAATGCATGAGGTCACGATCCTCAAGCAAACTAAAAATAGCAATTCAGTGTAACATTAATGACAATACCTTAACTAATATTACTAAAATCAAAACTAGAAAGGCACTACACCAAGCGCCACAGTTCCTTTCATACTGGGATCCACACCAAAATAATAATCCTACATTTTTGGGATCAGTCTTTGATCTTTTCTAAAACCAGTTGGAAACTGGCCATTTTTGTAGCATTATGAGCACAAAATGGTCCTATCTTGCAATGTTAAGTCCTTTAAAAACATTTCTGGATTCAGAGGGTGAGCTGGATCACCCTGAAATTTTGATCACTTTTTCCGTATCCCATTTTTGGTAATTCCTGAAATTGTCATTCACAGCTTTTCATGGTATTTTGAACAGAAACAAACAGCAAAAAAACTTATTTGCAGAGGTAAAAAGTTACAGGTGGAATAACAAACCATATTGACAAAACAAACAAATGGAAATAATGGGAACAAAATAGATCATTTTCAAACTGTTGCTGTTTGCTGATAGGGTGCACAGCGCCAAGTACGCAAAAAATATTAACGTAATTTGTGGAAAAAAAAGAATTACTGCTGTAAACACTATTTTTGACAACATACAACACAAAGCTGCAAGAAGCGACCCAACGTGAAGCAACGGTTGCAAAATAGCCGTGACAGGCAGGAGGGTGTCATGAATATCCTGCTCCCAGTACGGTTTCAACAAGGGGTGTCACAAGAGGCACTAGGACTGGGATGCACGTGTGTCTGTCTTCCTTGTCTCTCGCCTCCAAATAGGCAAGAAGAGGGTTCATTCTGTGCATTGGTTTCAAAGAATGGAGTGAGCCCCTCCAAGGCCGGAGGCGGGGCAGCCACGTGAGAAGCAATGCAAGGTAACATAGTAGGAGTCCAATTAGAAGATTTCAATACATTGTCTAATCTCGTGACATTTTAGGACAGTGACAGCATCTCTTGGCATTGCCGTACAATTTCTAAGAGAATGAGAACCTCCCTGATTTAAAACAGGGACTATGGCAATGTGTGTCTGTGTGGGAATGAGGCTAGTCTCTATTTGTCCTCCCAAAAAAACAAACAATATTCCGAGCCAATGCATCGTCGTGGTCTGTGTGAGAGGCTACTCGAGGTCCCATGGTTGCTATGCCAGCAGCCTAAACACTATTTTGGGAGAGGTGTGAACAGAGACAGCTGCCGCTGTATCTCATAGAGGAAGGAGAACGGGTGCTGAGGCGAGGGGCTGACGCTCTTATTTTAAGGCAAATATTCCGCCGCATTCGTGCAAATTCTTGGCCAGCGCTCAGCAGAATTAGGCGATAAGTCGACTTATCAGGACGCGCTGTAGTGATGACATCATGTGACTGGTGCGTTTGTTTACAACTGACTCTTTAGCCAAGACTCGACTTGTCTTATCGGCCTTTGGTATTCAGCTTTGTTTCTCTAAAACAAACATACTCACAAACCCTCGGTGCCACGATAAAGGATACACTTGCACACTGAACACAATCACATGCAAGAAGTGTGTGCAGTGGAAGTGTGGGGGTTATCTTCCAAGACACCCGTGAATGGCAAAAAAACACAAAAGACACCCTAAAAATTCCACAGAGTTACACAACATCATGTCTTGTCAATGCATCTCCCTGCTGGAAAATGTTTGTTTTTTTTTTTTATTTTTTTGGTTTTTTTCCTTTTTTTGTTTTTTTTTCTTTTTTTTTTTTTTCCCTTTTTTTTTTTCTTTTAATCTTTTTTTTTTTTTTTTTTCTTTAAAATTTTTATTTTTCCTTTTTTCCTTTTTATTTCTTTTTTTTTTTTTTTTTTTTTATTATTTTATGTATTATTTTTTGTTTGTCTATTGTCTATTATTAG
Source organism: Oostethus manadensis (assembly GCA_024372805.1). Classification (NCBI taxonomy): domain Eukaryota; kingdom Metazoa; phylum Chordata; class Actinopteri; order Syngnathiformes; family Syngnathidae; genus Oostethus; species Oostethus manadensis. The sequence goes on along the minus strand of QODF01000388.1, from coordinate 313,256 downwards.
TCAAACCATTTTGAAATACAACTAGTATGTAGTATTCCGATCACTAGGCGGCTGTAATGCTACAAAACATTGAGACATTGGCTTATATTACATTACCTTAACACTGCATGAAGCCAGCCATGGCAGAGTGAAAGTCCTCCTCCCATCCTGTGTGGAAGTGGCTTCTTAAGTTTAGAAGAAATATATTTGAGGATAACTGGTTAGCTCACTAACTAGCGGCCCAGCAGAATAAGAGTTGCAAAGTGGGGTAAGCAACGAATAATAACTATAGGGGAGTTATTTTATGTCTTCAAGGCTCTAATAATGTTAAAATGTACTGTATTTAGAAAGTCTTAAACAGGTTTCCAATGTTCTAACTACAAAAATTAAGTTTCTCCTCCCATCCCTTGTGGAAGTGGTACGTTTTGGCTTCTTAAGAAGAAATAAATTTGAGGCTAACTGGTTAATGCACCAGCTTGCCAGCTAGCGGCCATCTCGAGTGGCTGCATCAATTAGAGCTGCAATGTGGTGTAAACAATGAATAACAGGAGTATAAAGGTGACTATAGGGGCTTTATTTAATGTTAAAAAACCATACGTAGAAAGTCATTGACTGGTTTTCGATGCTTGAACTGTTATAAACAAGGCACATCTGTACTGCACTGTACAGTTTGTGGTGTCAATTGCAGCTTTGATTTTTTTCCACAAGGGGGCGACATTTTCACAGTACTGCACAAACAAAAGGTCTTAGTGGTGTGTTAATTATGACTTTTCATGCTCGTTTTGTTTCAATGTGCTTGTGTGTGGTCGTTGTTTCTATGGTCAGTTTATTTTGTAGTATTTTATGATTAATCATAATGATGTATGATTGGCTCACCTTGCCATATTTCTGTGCGTAGGAACCTGTGAGCAAAGAATGGAAGACAATGATGGTCTCGTCCAGATCCCACACAAAAACCCTCTGCAAAAACATGAGAGGTATCAGTGATTCCCCCCATAAAACAGTCATAAGTGTACTTTTTGGGTTTTTTTTTTTTGGTCTTTTTCTTCTTGGCGTGTTACCTCCAGGTCACTATCAGGGGGAGGAGAGGGGTTGTTCTTACGGCTCCTGCCTCGCGACTTGGACCCGCCACTCCGGCAGGCTCGGTCATCCAGGTCCTTGATGGGCGTGGAGGGTCTCTGCACCGCATCAAAGTCCCCTGAGGTTAGAAACAAAGAAGTAGCGTATGGATGTACAGTACTGTATTTTGTAATCACGGGCATGCACTGCTGCTAGTGCTATGTGTATGTTCCCACCACAATGTGGAAACTGGATCCAGACACATCTTCGCCTCTCAGATTGTTATGTCTCAATTACAGGGGAACAGAGGACTGGGAGAGTGGGGGTGGACAGACAAAAAAAAAAGACTCAGGGAGTTCAAGCAGGGAAGAACTGAAAGCTAGATACACTCTTATGATCACTCTTCCGCAACCACAGCCAAGATAAACTACAAACTACAAAAGCATTGGGATACATGCACTACACTTTGGTGTGTCTGTGGGAATTCTGGTCTATTTGATGTTAGGCCTGACAAGCTAAAGTCTCTACCAAATCTCCACCCACCTGGATGGAGTTCTGCAGCCTGGCCCGTCATAGCAGGGACGGGGTCTTGTAGCTGATAGGCTGCAGTGGAACCGGGCCCTTCCACGCTGTTGGAGGTCATATACGTCCCGTACGTGGAGGCGGAATAATACTGGGCGTACTGGTTTTGGCCAAAGGTTGTGTATGAGGGGTAATCCTGCAAAGAGAGTGAGATGTTTTCTGGACAGTCTCCAACTGCCTTGCCTCGCTCTTATCTCTTATCCCCCCCCCCCTTTTTTTTTTTTTTCCAAAACAGGCCCAACCTAATTCTGCTGGCTTTTACTGTCCCAGAGAGGACGAGAGGGTGCTTTTATGAGTCAGACATGTCGATCTCTAAACGACAGCGTGCCACACAAACATCCACATTAAAGCCCCCATTTTAGGGGTATTTTTATGACCAAAATACAATGCATGAAACAGACACGGGCAACATATCCCCTCTCGCAAACTTCCAGTATAATTTCATTTCTGTGTCTGTAAAATCAATTTTTCCCTTTGTCTTAACTGCTATTGCAGAGCGAAAAACAACAAAAGATTGAGCTCGGTCAGTGACGTCCGTTGGACCGCGCGTGTTAACATCTGCTCTGACAAGGAAAACTGCCAAGGAAAGTTCCGTGGGAAAGTTCATATTTAGGCTTAAGCTACCTTTTTAAAAGTTAAAGCCGCAGTCGTGAATCAATGTGGAATTGGACCATCATTCGTGGGAAAAAAATACATCTAAAAAATATGGATTACGAGAGATGTTTTGAGATCATTATAATTGAGAAATCACACATTTTTAGGTGCATGACAATTAAAAATATTTAAATGTAACCTGCAGGTTTCACAATGCAACAGTTGACCCTGAAACAGATCATTTTCATTTCTGTGGGAATACAGTCAAACCTCGGTTTTCATCAAAAACGTTTGTCAAAATTTTGTTTTGGTTTTCATACAATATGGAACTAGTCTGTAGTAAATAACCCGCCACGGGGCCAAAAAATGAATACATGTTGTATCAACAATGAAACAGTGTTTTTGCCTGGCTGTACAAGAAGTCCGTCAATAATACATTCAATCCGTCAATCATATAGAATAATTGTGAATAATTACAATATAAAATAATTTGCATTGTTTTCTGCATTTAAAACTGTCATTATTCTCTATATAATTGTATGATATATTATATAATATGTAATTGTGTTCATTTACAGTATATCTGGCATTGATTAAGTAGATGTTAATGTTTTCCTATGGAAACTTGCATGTTTTTTTCAGATAGCTCAGAATATATTGATCTACATTAGCATCTTTACTGTTCAAAATGTATCAAGTGGTCTCCCACCCCGGCATCCCCCGCTTTAGGCTACAATGTTGACATGCTTTAAAGGCTCTTCCGTGCATATAAAGGCGGTACCTGCTGAGCAGCAGTGTAGTTGGTGGGACTGGACACGGTGTTGTTGGTGGCGTAGAGGCCTGAAGAGGGGGTGAAACTTGAACCTGGAAGGTCAACAACAAAAGACACGTTGGAAAAGCACAGCATTCTGACCCTTAAAAAAAAAAAAAAAAATCCTGACCTGGCATCTGGTAGGGCGAGTAGGCCGTCTGTCCGGGCTGAGGGGTGGTGAAGCCGGGGCTGTAACTCAGGCCCGTCTGGAGAGGAGACTGACTCTGTGCCAGGCCGCTCTCTGTCTTGATGCCCGGCAGCATCACGCCCAGGTCTGTCATATAAGAGAGAATCAAACATTTGCAACAGGCTGTTATTGTTGATAATGTTATCGATGCTGTGTTACCGTAGCCAGACAGTCCGTAGGCCTGTCCCGTTTGCGAGTACGTGTAGACTGCCGACTGCTGCATGCTGCTAAACTGCGGCTGGGCCGCATACGTCGGCATGGAGGAGGCAGGCGGCGTCGAGAGGATGTGAGGGTAAGGCCTGACAATTAGCAAACAAAGAGGATGAGAGCACATAACAAAAAAAAAAGTGATGCAACTTTTGGGAGGCCTGCTTACTTAGTTGGGTAGAGAGGAGGAGAGTACTGGTGTGCAGAACGAGGACTATATCCACTGCTGGTGATGACTGGAGACAAATCACAAAATAATAATCAAGTCGACCAGGGGTGTCCAAATGTTCTCTATATAGGCCCACTTACTGAAAAATCAAAGAATGTGAGGGTGGATTTTTATCTTTTTTTAACTTTATAAAAAGGCTAAAAACCCTTTTTGTATTTAAAAACAAAGATTTGTGATATTATTAGTATAACTTTCTTTTTTTGTTTCATTTTATGACCGCACTTTGCCTATTTCACTTTGGACCCCCTTGATTTTGGACTTAGTAGCGCATATGTACAATCCTTATTATTCATATTTTACGTCTTCAGAATATTACATACATTGACAATAAAAAAAAAAAGGTTAAAATGCCTTATTTATCACAGGATAAATTAACAGCATAAATGATCTCAAAGTGTAATGTTGTATACTATAATCCAGTATAATATACCATAGCATAACATATAACATAGCATAGCTTAGCATGCCAAAAACAACAACAGAGACAGGATGTCTTAATAACTAATAATTAAGTACTTGTTTTCCAAACTTTGCTTTTTGCTACAATAATAATAATTTTTCGTAACGTTTTGGTAAAAATGTATATATGATAATAATCAAATAGTTATTTATAGAATAAGTACTGTACAGTTGAAATGACATAACAGTACTACATTATTATCCATGTACAGTGTAATATACTTTTACATTATACAATATGCATTACCATGAGTATGCTATGACACACGTCTGCAATAGAAAGTCAAAACAAAATATTGGCGTAGTAAACGTAATGTGAAACATTTTGAATGCAGTCAAGTTGTCTCGTGGCCTCCTGGTATGAAAATAAAGTTTGTTGTTGTCATTGAGATGTCACACTGCACGCGTGCACGTGTCCTGGTGTTAAAAATGAGTGTGACGTCATCCAAGGCTGGGCAACACTTTAGGGGATTAAAGCTTTCAGCGAGGCAGCCCCCAACCTCAAATTGATGTGTGTGCGTGTGTGAGCTGACACCCCGACTTGACTTTGACAGTCAATTCCTTAACACATGCAAACATGTGTGCGCTGTACATATGTGCACAGTATATGTGTGTCTTTGTGTTACCTGAGCTGCCGTAGGAGTCTAGAGCTGCGTCGCCTGTGGTGGTGACTGCCTCGCTGTTGTTCATGGGCTCTATTTTCACTTAAAGATGAAGACGTAAAGTGTTACCATGTGAGGACACAAAAAAAAATCACATATTTATATTGAACCCCATTTCCACCGAGTCTATTATATTAAATGTGTCGTGTTTCCATTGTCAAAGTGTCCACTTGGTGGAAACGTGGCTCTAACATGCACACAGTGCCACAAAAGGACAAAACAATTCACAGCAAACTACAGCAGAAAGCAATCCGAACCAAAAAAGTAGTAACTGCTGCTGTCAAGTCACACACATGCACCTCTGTACCATAGTCCTTGGAGGCGGGTGCTGGGGGCGGGCTGCTGCAGCCCAGCAGCCAATCAGCCGTGTTTAGAACGGTCATGTTTTCACCTACAGGGGGTGCAAAGTGGGAGGGCGGTCAGAACACGACGAGGGCATGAATTGATGCCTTATTGTAAGAAATATCCCAGCGGGCAGCCATGTTTTTTGTTGTGTGGTTCAAAATGCCTCCCAATCCAAATATAACATACAATATGTGTACATAGATACTATTAAACATTAACACGTACTCGCCTACGACTGTGGTACATACTCACGACTAATGATTTTACTAGTCGTCCTTCACAATATTGCAGTTTGATTATCGCTCCCTCGCTATTTTGCAATTTTCCAGAAAGAAATGAAATGATCGATGTTTTATGGTAGACGATGGTCTATTATTAGTCAAAATGAAATACAAGTTATATGTAGTATTCTGAGGCCGCATGGTGGATGAGTGGGTAGCATGTTGGCCTCACAGTCAGGAGATCAGGGTTCGAATCTCCGTTGGACATCTCTGTGTGGAGTTTGCATGTTCTCCCCATGGGTCCTCCGGTTTCCTCCCACATTCCAAAAACATGCATGTTAGGTTAACTGGCAACTCTAAATCCTCCATGTGAGTGTGAATGGTTGTTTGTCTATATGTGCCCTGTGATTGGCTGGCGACCAGCCCAGGGTGTACCCCGCTTCTCGCCCAAAGTCAGCTAGGATAGGCTCCAGCATACCCGTGACCCTAATGAGGAAAAGCGGCATAGAAAATGAATGGATGGATTTAGACTGAAAAAAAGTTCTCCTCCCATCCCGTGAGCAATTGGTTAGTGTTTGTCTTCTTAAGTTTAAAAGAAAGGAATTGGAGGCTAACTGGTTAGCTCACTAGCTTGCTAGCTAGCGGCTGTCTCGAGTCGCTGCAGTTACTATAGTGTAATAATAGTAATAGTGTGAGTGTAAAGGTGACTATAGGGGTGTTATGTCATGTCTACAGGCCTCTAATAAGGTTAAAAACATATTTTGAAACTCATAAACAGGTTTTCTATACTCTAGGTACAAAAATATTCAGTTTAACGTAGGAATAAATTACAAGTGTTTTAAAATAGGGACTTACTTTTCAATCACAGTATAGGGTGTTGAAATTGCACTGCTGGTGATGTGTTCAGGTCAGAATAAAGTTATTGAAGAGCGGCAGACTCTGTGGGGATGCTATTGTGGCGCCGCCTGCCTCCATAATTGAGAGATGGCCGTGCGTTAATGACGGAAAATACTCGAGAGTACCAAAAAAATGAATTACTTTCCACCGTTAAAGTACATACTGTACATTCTGTACAGCCGTGGAGGCAGTTAAAAAAACATAACTGCACCTATTTGCAATAGAAATGAGGTATTGGTTTTGTAAATAAGTGAACGGCTACGTGTAGGCAATGCTGCATCTCTGTCGTTGCACAAGCTCCGATGAAGACAAACGCGTCACCAAGGAGACGACCCCCGTAGCCGCCTGATGTCAGTCCAGGGGAATGTTAGCATTTGTTTTGGCCGCCGGCGTTCTGTCCCTGCCTCGCCTAGGCCGCTAACTGTGACCTCATCATAAACAATTAAAATGGTCTAACTGCACGATATAGCAAAAGGTCAAAGGTTAGAACAGAGAGTGTCCTCGGTGAGAGAGGAGTTTGTTGAGGGTAAAAAAAGAGGCAGCCATGACACTAAGTGATGCTTTAACGCTCTTGTAGAGGAAATAGCTAGGATTTTTGAGCATTTCAATGCACGTCCTTTGGACGAGAGTGGAGGGTGTGTGTATTTACACTCGCCTGCTCATGCCAGGGTTGGCGCGTCCAGAAAAAGAAAAATGTTCTCGGACTGTTGACTCTGCAATGGATGTCATAAACGTCTATTGTATCCATCACATGATTGAGCGCAGAGTAAAGTAAGAGCACCAAAACAGCTGCTGACGCCACCAGACGGCACTTTCTTTTCTCACAGCTCGGTATTACATATAAAATCCATATTAGCGTGTGTATAAATCAACCACAATTCATAATACTGCACTCCTGTCTTTGGTGTAGTCTCCTTATTACAGCCCTCTTTACACTTGAGGACTGAATATCGACAAATTAAACGACACGACGCCAATGTTGGTATTGTGAAAAGGTGAAAACCAGGCCTAAGATATTCATTCTTTTGTTCATAGCAGGCTGCACGGTTAGCATATTGGCCACACAGTCAGGAGAGCTGGAAGATGTGTGGAGTTTGCATGTTCTCCCTGTGTACAGTGGGTATTCTCTGGGCACTCTCGTTTCATTCCTCATTCCAAAAACATGCATGTTAGGTACCTATCCTAGGTATGAATGTGTGCGCAAATGATTGTCTATATGTGCCCTGCAATTGGGATTAAGCGGATATACTGTAATTATAGCATATTGTTATTATTATTTTGACTTGTTCATATTTTGCCATTTTTCCTTGATGAAATGTATTTTTGGAATATGCAGTGGGCCAGTTAAAAAATAGCTATGGGCCGCAAATGGTCACACTTTGGACTCCCTTGACCTAGAGGGTGTGACTAGCATAACCTAAATTTCCCGTGTATAAGATGCTACTTTTGTCTCACGCTCTGAACCCTGCAGCTTCTCCAGTGATGCAGCTAATTTCCGTTATAATAAATACATTTAAACAAACGCAAACCACCCAGTGGTTTTCCCAGTACAGCAATTACTTCCCAGAAAATTCTCAAGTCAATTCACTCAATTTGAACACTGTTTGACGAGATGTGATGTTTTGTATTGGTACATTATTTCTTAGTGCGTAAAACTGAATTTCAACTACATTCAATAACAGTAGGAGGCATATTAAACCGAGGCCATTTTGGGGGGCATTTTATAGCTGCAGCCATTATTACTAATGTTTCACCATTCTTAGGGTGTTGCCACGTAACTCTACTGTAAATGGACAGAAATGTTATGTAATGGCACGCTGACTAAACGTGTTTTGGTTCACCTTTGCATTTAAGTACGAACTACAGCACAGTGGCCCTAAAGGCCAATGATCACACACAAATAGGGTTTCGCAAGACACCCAACTCACAAGATGCACAAGATGGGTCCACGAGGACGAGATTTTATTTCATTAAACATTCAGTTTAAGAAAAGTTCCTTAAAAAATATGACTTGACAAACAAACTCTCATTTAGCTGTGTCCCAAAACAATGCAGGTTCCTTTTGTAATGGTTATTGTCCCACAATCTAATGCTAAACAATGTTATTAACATTTCTGGAGACCAAATAATGTTATGATAATATATAATAAATAATAATAATAATAATGTATCAGAATACATTATAGTGGAATTGTTGTTTGTGACATGTATTTTCTCATAGGCAATTCTCACTGTCTGTGAAACATTTGCAGCATTTCTTGAAATGCTGGCTTTTCAAAGACCTTAAAGAGCAGCATTTTTTTGGAGTGATTTTCTGTAAACACACAATTTTGCTCTGCGCCGTTTGTACAGTTTTCACATTGTCGACCAAACAAGTGTTGACTTTTGAGACAAAGGCTCTGCCAAAGTGGTTCGGGTGGATGTGTTTGCGACAGTTGCACGCAGGGGGATAAAGATGGAGCTGCTAAAGCCGCAAAATACGATTACGGGATCTTACAGGTAGTCCATGTAACCAAGATTCGCCTTCAGGGATCCAAACATGGCCACTCACCTCCTGTTCCATTGGTGGTGACGGAAGGGCTGCCCAGGTTGTTCTTGTCCAGCTTGGAGCCCGTCGAATCCCCGCCTCCCACACGGTTATGAGGACTGGCTAGGTCCTGCATTTCCATAGACCTGAGGGTCAGGATGTGCAGAATATGAAAAAAGTATTTTTGTTTATCTGGGTGTTGTGGGGTGCAAAGATGGTACATGTAAATACATGTGTAGAATAAGACAAAACACAGCAAAACCACAACACCACGTGTGCAATGGATGTTGGTGGTGGGTGGGGTCTTGTCTTTCTGAGCTTATGTGGCCTCCCACCTTTAACTGTGGGGACATTTCTCATTATGGAGACATTTTGGAGGGAGAAAAAATGCTAGCAAAAGCCCCCCCACCCCCTCTATTAGTATGGTTTGTGTTCGTAGCGAGTCACGATGCCCGCAGGCTGGTCACACTTGCACTGCTTTGCGGGCACATCAAAGCCAGAGATGGCAGCGATGGGGGTAGAATTCATGCAAGCAAGCAAGCGTGCGTCGTGGTTCTGGAAGGCGGGTCCGGCCTGGCCCGGCTCAGCTCGGCTGTGTAGCATGTCCACGCGTGGCTGACAAACCGGCAGTCAGACTGACGCATTTAAACATTCTGCTCGCACCTGACGAGAGACGGCTCAGCTCGACGCATTTGAACATTCCCTCTCAGCTTGTTTTGTGTGTGCATTTGAGATGGAAATCAGCATGCTGAACTTCCTTACAGGGAGTCTTTCCTTGCCTCTGTCCCCGATGTGCTTGACATAACTTGCGTTGTGAATCAGCGCTTTTGTTTTTGCATTTCTGCAGCAGGAAATGATTCTTATCCATACACATCAGCCCCCTTCATTTTTATTTTTTCAGAGGTGATGGCAGCAGTTGGGGTTTCATAAACTCTTTTTCTCTGTTTTTTGCACTAACACAACAACGGGTTTAAAATATTTTGCATGTAAGGCATTTTTTGTGACATATTTTCTTATTTTGTTAACACATTTAGACAGTNCCCCCGATGCCATTTCTGAGACCATAGCAGATACAGTTGAACAAAAATTGCATGCAGGGAGACAAACCAATACGACCGGAAAGGATGGCTTCTAGAAGTAATTTATGCTTAAATGTTAGTTACGTACAGTATTCAGAAACGACATAAGCAAGGGGGGAGGGGTGATCAATCGTTCTCCCCCTGTGAGGGACAGATGGTTGAATGAGAGAATCCCTAGACACATATCAGGTGCAAGGACATATTCTAGGTTAAACAGAGCCTGTTGACATGGAAACGCCATTGGAGAGAATTTTCTTTTTTAATGCATGAGGTCACGATCCTCAAGCAAACTAAAAATAGCAATTCAGTGTAACATTAATGACAATACCTTAACTAATATTACTAAAATCAAAACTAGAAAGGCACTACACCAAGCGCCACAGTTCCTTTCATACTGGGATCCACACCAAAATAATAATCCTACATTTTTGGGATCAGTCTTTGATCTTTTCTAAAACCAGTTGGAAACTGGCCATTTTTGTAGCATTATGAGCACAAAATGGTCCTATCTTGCAATGTTAAGTCCTTTAAAAACATTTCTGGATTCAGAGGGTGAGCTGGATCACCCCGAAATTTTGATCACTTTTTCCGTATCCCATTTCCGGCAATTCCTGAAATTGTCATTCACAGCTTTTCATGGTATTTTGAACAGAAACAAACAGCAAAAAAACTTATTTGCAGAGGTAAAAAGTTACAGGTGGAATAACAAACCATATTGACAAAACAAACAAATGGAAATAATGGGAACAAAATAGATCATTTTCAAACTGTTGCTGTTTGCTGATAGGGTGCACAGCGCCAATTACGCAAAAAAATATTAACGTAATTTGTGGAAATAAAAGAATTACTGCTGTAAACACTATTTTTGACAACATACAACACAAAGCTGCAAGAAGCGACCCAACGTGAAGCAACGGTTGCAAAATAGCCGTGACTAGCAGGAGGGTGTCATGCCTATCCTGCTCCCAGTACGGTATCAACAAGGGGTGTCACAAGAGGCACTAGGACTGGGATGCACGTGTGTCTGTCTTCCTTGTCTCTCGCCTCCAAATAGGCAAGAAGAGGGTTCATTCTGTGCATTGGTTTCAAAGAATGGAGTGAGCCCCTTCAAGGGTGGAGGCGGGGCAGCCACGTGAGAAGCAATGCAAGGTAACATAGTAGAAGTCCAATTAGAAGATTTCAATACATTGTCTAATCTCGTGACGCTTTAGGACAGTGACAGCATCTCTTGGCATTGCCGTACAATTTCTAAGAGAATGAGAACCTCCCTGATTTAAAACAGGGACTATGGCAATGTGTGTCTGTGTGGGAATGAGGCTAGTCTCTATTTGTCCTCCCAAAAAAACAAACAATATTCCGAGCCAATGCATCGTCGTGGTCTGTGTGAGAGGCTACTCGAGGTCCCATGGTTGCTATGCCAGCAGCCTAAACACTATTTTGGGAGAGGTGTGAACAGAGACAGCTGCCGCTGTATCTCATAGAGGAAGGAGAACGGGTGCTGAGGCGAGGGGCTGACGCTCTTATTTTAAGGCAAATATTCCGCCGCATTCGTGCAAATTCTTGGCCAGCGCTCAGCAGAATTAGGCGATAAGTCGACTTATCAGGACGCGCTGTAGTGATGACATCATGTGACTGGTGCGTTTGTTTACAACTGACTCTTTAGCCAAGACTCGACTTGTCTTATCGGCCTTTGGTATTCAGCTTTGTTTCTCTAAAACAAACATACTCACAAACCCTCGGTGCCACGATAAAGGATACACTTGCACACTGAACACAATCACATGCAAGAAGTGTGTGCAGTGGAAGTGTGGGGGTTATCTTCCAAGACACCCGTGAATGGCAAAAAAACACAAAAGACACCCTAAAAATGCCACAGAGTTACACAACATCATGTCTTGTCAATGCATCTCCCTGCTGGAAAATGTTAGATTTTTTTTTATAACTTTGTGGGACAGTGCCCTCTGCTGGACTCATAGCCACAGCACTTTTTGCCCCTACAGATAGTCCATCAAACCACTTTCTTTTTCAGTTACCACAAAAAGTACAATTGTCCCTCACTCCCTATCACTCCCTCGCAATATCATGTATTTTCATAAGTTAATGAATAAATGATGGAATGCCTATCGTCTATTATTAGTCAAACCATGTTGAAATACAACTAGTATGTAGTATTCCGATCACTAGGCGGCTGTAATGCTACAAAACATTGAGACATTGGCTTATATTACATTACCTTAACACTGCATGAAGCCAGCCATGGCAGAGTGAAAGTCCTCCTCCCATCCTGTGTGGAAGTGGCTTCTTAAGTTTAGAAGAAATATATTTGAGGATAACTGGTTAGCTCACTAACTAGCGGCCCAGCAGAATAAGAGTTGCAAAGTGGGGTAAGCAACGAATAATAACTATAGGGGAGTTATTTTATGTCTTCAAGGCTCTAATAATGTTAAAATGTACTGTATTTAGAAAGTCTTAAACAGGTTTCCAATGTTCTAACTACAAAAATTAAGTTTCTCCTCCCATCCCTTGTGGAAGTGGTACGTTTTGGCTTCTTAAGAAGAAATAAATTTGAGGCTAACTGGTTAATGCACCAGCTTGCCAGCTAGCGGCCATCTCGAGTGGCTGCAGCAATTAGAGCTGCAATGTGGTGTAAACAATGAATAACAGGAGTATAAAGGTGACTATAGGGGCTTTATTTAATGTTAAAAAACCATACGTAGAAAGTCATTGACTGGTTTTCGATGCTTGAACTGTTATAAACAAGGCACATCTGTACTGCACTGTACAGTTTGTGGTGTCAATTGCAGCTTTGATTTTTTTCCACAAGGGGGCGACATTTTCACAGTACTGCACAAACAAAAGGTCTTAGTGGTGTGTTAATTATGACTTTTCATGCTCGTTTTGTTTCAATGTGCTTGTGTGTGGTCGTTGTTTCTATGGTCAGTTTATTTTGTAGTATTTTATGATTAATCATAATGATGTATGATTGGCTCACCTTGCCATATTTCTGTGCGTAGGAACCTGTGAGCAAAGAATGGAAGACAATGATGGTCTCGTCCAGATCCCACACAAAAACCCTCTGCAAAAACATGAGAGGTATCAGTGATTCCCCCCATAAAACAGTCATAAGTGTACTTTTTGGGTTTTTTTTTTTTGGTCTTTTTCTTCTTGGCGTGTTACCTCCAGGTCACTATCAGGGGGAGGAGAGGGGTTGTTCTTACGGCTCCTGCCTCGCGACTTGGACCCGCCACTCCGGCAGGCTCGGTCATCCAGGTCCTTGATGGGCGTGGAGGGTCTCTGCACCGCATCAAAGTCCCCTGAGGTTAGAAACAAAGAAGTAGCGTATGGATGTACAGTACTGTATTTTGTAATCACGGGCATGCACTGCTGCTAGTGCTATGTGTATGTTCCCACCACAATGTGGAAACTGGATCCAGACACATCTTCGCCTCTCAGATTGTTATGTCTCAATTACAGGGGAACAGAGGACTGGGAGAGTGGGGGTGGACAGACAAAAAAAAAAGACTCAGGGAGTTCAAGCAGGGAAGAACTGAAAGCTAGATACACTCTTATGATCGCTCTTCCGCAACCACAGCCAAGATAAACTACAAACTACAAAAGCATTGGGATACATGCACTACACTTTGGTGTGTCTGTGGGAATTCTGGTCTATTTGATGTTAGGCCTGACAAGCTAAAGTCTCTACCAAATCTCCACCCACCTGGATGGAGTTCTGCAGCCTGGCCCGTCATAGCAGGGACGGGGTCTTGTAGCTGATAGGCTGCAGTGGAACCGGGCCCGTCCACGCTGTTGGAGGTCATATACGTCCCGTACGTGGAGGCGGAATAATACTGGGCGTACTGGTTTTGGCCAAAGGTTGTGTATGAGGGGTAATCCTGCAAAGAGAGTGAGATGTTTTCTGGACAGTCTCCAACTGCCTTGCCTCGCTCTTATCTCTTATCCCCCCCCCCCTTTTTTTTTTTTTTCCAAAACAGGCCCAACCTAATTCTGCTGGCTTTTACTGTCCCAGAGAGGACGAGAGGGTGCTTTTATGAGTCAGACATGTCGATCTCTAAACGACAGCGTGCCACACAAACATCCACATTAAAGCCCCCATTTTAGGGGTATTTTTATGACCAAAATACAATGCATGAAACAGACACGGGCAACATATCCCCTCTCGCAAACTTCCAGTATAATTTCATTTCTGTGTCTGTAAAATCAATTTTTCCCTTTGTCTTAACTGCTATTGCAGAGCGAAAAACAACAAAAGCTTGAGCTCGGTCAGTGACGTCCGTTGGACCGCGCGTGTTAACATCTGCTCTGACAAGGAAAACTGCCAAGGAAAGTTCCGTGGGAAAGTTCATATTTAGGCTCAAGCTACCTTTTTAAAAGTTAAAGCCGCGGTCGTGAATCAATGTGGAATTGGACCATCATTCGTGGGAAAAAATACATCTAAAAAATATGGATTACGAGAGATGTTTTGAGATCATTATAATTGTGAAATCACACATTTTTAGGTGCATGACAATTAAAAATATTTAAATGTAACCTGCAGGTTTCACAATGAAACTGTTGACCCTGAAACAGATCATTTTGATTTCTGTGGGAATACAGTCAAACCTCGGTTTTCATCAAAAACGTTTGTCAAAATTTTGTTTTGGTTTTCATACAATATGGAACTAGTCTGTAGTAAATAACCCGCCACGGGGCCAAAAAATGAATACATGTTGTATCAACAATGAAACAGTGTTTTTGCCTGGCTGTACAAGAAGTCCGTCAATAATACATTCAATCCGTCAATCATATAGAATAATTGTGAATAATTACAATATAAAATAATTTGCATTGTTTTCTGCATTTAAAACTGTCATTATTCTCTATATAATTGTATGATATATTATATAATATGTAATTGTGTTCATGTACAGTATATCTGGCATTGATTAAGTAGATGTTAATGTTTTCCTATGGAAACTTGCATGTTTTTTTCAGATAGCTCAGAATATATTGATCTACATTAGCATCTTTACTGTTCAAAATGTATCAAGTGGTCTCCCACCCCGGCATCCCCCGCTTTAGGCTACAATGTTGACATGCTTTAAAGGCTCTTCCGTGCATATAAAGGCGGTACCTGCTGAGCAGCAGTGTAGTTGGTGGGACTGGACACGGTGTTGTTGGTGGCGTAGAGGCCTGAAGAGGGGGTGAAACTTGAACCTGGAAGGTCAACAACAAAAGACACGTTGGAAAAGCACAGCATTCTGACCCTTAAAAAAAAAAAAAAAAATCCTGACCTGGCATCTGGTAGGGCGAGTAGGCCGTCTGTCCGGGCTGAGGGGTGGTGAAGCCGGGGCTGTAACTCAGGCCCGTCTGGAGAGGAGACTGACTCTGTGCCAGGCCGCTCTCTGTCTTGATGCCCGGCAGCATCACGCCCAGGTCTGTCATATAAGAGAGAATCAAACATTTGCAACAGGCTGTTATTGTTGATAATGTTATCGATGCTGTGTTACCGTAGCCAGACAGTCCGTAGGCCTGTCCCGTTTGCGAGTACGTGTAGACTGCCGACTGCTGCATGCTGCTAAACTGCGGCTGGGCCGCATACGTCGGCATGGAGGAGGCAGGCGGCGTCGAGAGGATGTGAGGGTAAGGCCTGACAATTAGCAAACAAAGAGGATGAGAGCAGATAACAAAAAAAAAAGTGATGCAACTTTTGGGAGGCCTGCTTACTTAGTTGGGTAGAGAGGAGGAGAGTACTGGTGTGCAGAGCGAGGACTATATCCACTGCTGGTGATGACTGGAGACAAATCACAAAATAATAATCAAGTCGACCAGGGGTGTCCAAATGTTCTCCATATAGGCCCACTTACTGAAAAATCAAAGAATGTGAGGGTGGATTTTTATCTTTTTTTAACTTTATAAAAAGGCTAAAAACCCTTTTTGTATTTAAAAACAAAGATTTGTGATATTATTAGTATAACTTTCTTTTTTTGTTTCATTTTATGACCGCACTTTGCCTATTTCACTTTGGACCCCCGTGATTTTGGACTTAGTAGCGCATATGTACAATCCTTATTATTCATATTCTACGTCTTCAGAATATTACATACATTGACAATAAAAAAAAAAAGGTTAAAATGCCTTATTTATCACAGGATAAATTAACAGCATAAATGATCTCAAAGTGTAATGTTGTATACTATAATCCAGTATAATATACCATAGCATAACATATAACATAGCATAGCGTAGCATGCCAAAAACAACAACAGAGACAGGATGTCTTAATAACTAATAATTAAGTACTTGTTTTCCAAACTTTGCTTTTTGCTACAATAATAATAATTTTTCGTAACGTTTTGGTAAAAATGTATATATGATAATAATCAAATAGTTATTTATAGAATAAGTACTGTACAGTTGAAATGACATAACAGTACTACATTATTATCCATGTACAGTGTAATATACTTTTACATTATACAATATGCATTACCATGAGTATGCTATGACACACGTCTGCAATAGAAAGTCAAAACAAAATATTGGCGTAGTAAACGTAATGTGAAACATTTTGAATGCAGTCAAGTTGTCTCGTGGCCTCCTGGTATGAAAATAAAGTTTGTTGTTGTCATTGAGATGTCACACTGCACGCGTGCACGTGTCCTGGTGTTAAAAATGAGTGTGACGTCATCCAAGGCTGGGCAACACTTTAGGGGATTAAAGCTTTCAGCGAGGCAGCCCCCAACCTCAAATTGATGTGTGTGCGTGTGTGAGCTGACACCCCGACTTGACTTTGACAGTCAATTCCTTAACACATGCAAACATGTGTGCGCTGTACATATGTGCACAGTATATGTGTGTCTTTGTGTTACCTGAGCTGCCGTAGGAGTCTAGAGCTGCGTCGCCTGTGGTGGTGACTGCCTCGCTGTTGTTCATGGGCTCTATTTTCACTTAAAGATGAAGACGTAAAGTGTTACCATGTGAGGACACAAAAAAAAATCACATATTTATATTGAACCCCATTTCCACCGAGTCTATTATATTAAATGTGTCGTGTTTCCATTGTCAAAGTGTCCACTTGGTGGAAACGTGGCTCTAACATGCACACAGTGCCACAAAAGGACAAAACAATTCACAGCAAACTACAGCAGAAAGCAATCCGAACCAAAAAAGTAGTAACTGCTGCTGTCAAGTCACACACATGCACCTCTGTACCATAGTCCTTGGAGGCGGGTGCTGGGGGCGGGCTGCTGCAGCCCAGCAGCCAATCAGCCGTGTTTAGAACGGTCATGTTTTCACCTACAGGGGGTGCAAAGTGGGAGGGCGGTCAGAACACGACGAGGGCATGAATTGATGCGTTATTGTAAGAAATATCCCAGCGGGCAGCCATGTTTTTTGTTGTGTGGTTCAAAATGCCTCCCAATCCAAATATAACATACAATATGTGTACATAGATACTATTAAACAGTAACACGTACTCGCCTACGACTGTGGTACATACTCACGACTAAGGATTTTACTAGTCGTCCTTCACAATATTGCAGTTTGATTATCGCTCCCTCGCTATTTTGCAATTTTCCAGAAAGAAATGAAATGATCGATGTTTTATGGTAGACGATGGTCTATTATTAGTCAAAATGAAATACAAGTTATATGTAGTATTCTTAGGCCGCATGGTGGTTGAGTGGGTAGCATGTTGGCCTCACAGTCAGGAGATCAGGGTTCGAATCTCCGTTGGTCATCTCTGTGTGGAGTTTGCATGTTCTCCCCATGGGTCCTCCGGTTTCCTCCCACATTCCAAAAACATGCATGTTAGGTTAACTGGCGACTCTAAATCCTCCATGTGAGTGTGAATGGTTGTTTGTCTATATGTGCCCTGTGATTGGCTGGCGACCAGCCCAGGGTGTACCCCGCTTCTCGCCCAAAGTCAGCTAGGATAGGCTCCAGCATACCCGTGACCCTAATGAGGAAAAGCGGCATAGAAAATGGATGGATGGATTTAGACTGAAAAAAAGTTCTCCTCCCATCCCGTGAGCAATTGGTTAGTGTTTGTCTTCTTAAGTTTAAAAGAAAGGAATTGGAGGCTAACTGGTTAGCTCACTAGCTTGCTAGCTAGCGGCTGTCTCGAGTCGCTGCAGTTACTATAGTGTAATAATAGTAATAGTGTGAGTGTAAAGGTGACTATAGGGGTGTTATGTCATGTCTACAGGCCTCTAATAAGGTTAAAAACATATTTTGAAACTCATAAACAGGTTTTCTATACTCTAGGTACAAAAATATTCAGTTTAACGTAGGAATAAATTACAAGTGTTTTAAAATAGGGACTTACTTTTCAATCACAGTATAGGGTGTTGAAATTGCACTGCTGGTGATGTGTTCAGGTCAGAATAAAGTTATTGAAGAGCGGCAGACTCTGTGGGGATGCTATTGTGGCGCCGCCTGCCTCCATAATTGAGAGATGGCCGTGCGTTAATGACGGAAAATACTCGAGAGTACCAAAAAAATGAATTACTTTCCACCGTTAAAGTACATACTGTACATTCTGTACAGCCGTGGAGGCAGTTAAAAAACATAACTGCACCTATTTGCAATAGAAATGAGGTATTGGTTTTGTAAATAAGTGAACGGCTACTTGTAGGCAATGCTGCATCTCTGTCGTTGCACAAGCTCCGATGAAGACAAACGCGTCACCAAGGAGACGACCCCCGTAGCCGCCTGATGTCAGTCCAGGGGAATGTTAGCATTTGTTTTGGCCGCCGGCGTTCTGTCCCTGCCTCGCCTAGGCCGCTAACTGTGACCTCATCATAAACAATTAAAATGGTCTAACTGCACGATATAGCAAAAGGTCAAAGGTTAGAACAGAGAGTGTCCTCGGTGAGAGAGGAGTTTGTTGAGGGTAAAAAAAGAGGCAGCCATGACACTAAGTGATGCTTTAACGCTCTTGTAGAGGAAATAGCTAGGATTTTTGAGCATTTCAATGCACGTCCTTTGGACGAGAGTGGAGGGTGTGTGTATTTACACTCGCCTGCTCATGCCAGGGTTGGCGCGTCCAGAAAAAGAAAAATGTTCTCGGACTGTTGACTCTGCAATGGATGTCATAAACGTCTATTGTATCCATCACATGATTGAGCGCAGAGTAAAGTAAGAGCACCAAAACAGCTGCTGACGCCACCAGACGGCACTTTCTTTTCTCACAGCTCGGTATTACATATAAAATCCATATTAGCGTGTGTATAAATCAACCACAATTCATAATACTGCACTCCTGTCTTTGGTGTAGTCTCCTTATTACAGCCCTCTTTACACTTGAGGACTGAATATCGACAAATTAAACGACACGACGCCAATGTTGGTATTGTGAAAAGGTGAAAACCAGGCCTAAGATATTCATTCTTTTGTTCATAGCAGGCTGCACGGTTAGCATATTGGCCACACAGTCAGGAGAGCTGGAAGATGTGTGGAGTTTGCATGTTCTCCCTGTGTACAGTGGGTATTCTCTGGGCACTCTCGTTTCATTCCTCATTCCAAAAACATGCATGTTAGGTACCTATCCTTGGTATGAATGTGTGCGCAAATGATTGTCTATATGTGCCCTGCAATTGGGATTAAGCGGATATACTGTAATTATAGCATATTGTTATTATTATTTTGACTTGTTCATATTTTGCCATTTTTCCTTGATGAAATGTATTTTTGGAATATGCAGTGGGCCAGTTAAAAAATAGCTATGGGCCGCAAATGGTCACACTTTGGACTCCCTTGACCTAGAGGGTGTGACTAGCATAACCTAAATTTCCCGTGTATAAGATGCTACTTTTGTCTCACGCTCTGAACCCTGCAGCTTCTCCAGTGATGCAGCTAATTTCCGTTATAATAAATACATTTAAACAAACGCAAACCACCCAGTGGTTTTCCCAGTACAGCAATTACTTCCCAGAAAATTCTCAAGTCAATTCACTCAATTTGAACACTGTTTGACGAGATGTGATGTTTTGTATTGGTACATTATTTCTTAGTGCGTAAAACTGAATTTCAACTACATTCAATAACAGTAGGAGGCATATTAAACCGAGGCCATTTTGGGGGGCATTTTATAGCTGCAGCCATTATTACTAATGTTTCACCATTCTTAGGGTGTTGCCACGTAACTCTACTGTAAATGGACAGAAATGTTATGTAATGGCACGCTGACTAAACGTGTTTTGGTTCACCTTTGCATTTAAGTACGAACTACAGCACAGTGGCCCTAAAGGCCAATGATCACACACAAATAGGGTTTCGCAAGACACCCAACTCACAAGATGCACAAGATGGGTCCACGAGGACGAGATTTTATTTCATTAAACATTCAGTTTAAGAAAAGTTCCTTAAAAAATATGACTTGACAAACAAACTCTCATTTAGCTGTGTCCCAAAACAATGCAGGTTCCTTTTGTAATGGTTATTGTCCCACAATCTAATGTTAAACAATGTTATTAACATTTCTGGAGACCAAATAATGTTATGATAATATATAATAAATAATAATAATAATAATGTATCATAATACATTATAGTGGAATTGTTGTTTGTGACATGTATTTTCTCATAGGCAATTCTCACTGTCTGTGAAACATTTGCAGCATTTCTTGAAATGCTGGCTTTTCAAAGACCTTAAAGAGCAGCATTTTTTTGGAGTGATTTTCTGTAAACTCACAATTTTGCTCTGCGCCGTTTGTACAGTTTTCACATTGTCGACCAAACAAGTGTTGACTTTTGTGACAAAGGCTCTGCCAAAGTGGTTCGGGTGGATGTGTTTGCGACAGTTGCACGCAGGGGGATAAAGATGGAGCTGCTAAAGCCGCAAAATACGATTACGGGATCTTACAGGTAGTCCATGTAACCAAGATTCGCCTTCAGGGATCCAAACATGGCCACTCACCTCCTGTTCCATTGGTGGTGACGGAAGGGCTGCCCAGGTTGTTCTTGTCCAGCTTGGAGCCCGTCGAATCCCCGCCTCCCACACGGTTATGAGGACTGGCTAGGTCCTGCATTTCCATAGACCTGAGGGTCAGGATGTGCAGAATATGAAAAAAGTATTTTTGTTTATCTGGGTGTTGTGGGGTGCAAAGATGGTACATGTAAATACATGTGTAGAATAAGACAAAACACAGCAAAACCACAACACCACGTGTGCAATGGATGTTGGTGGTGGGTGGGGTCTTGTCTTTCTGAGCTTATGTGGCCTCCCACCTTTAACTGTGGGGACATTTCTCATTATGGAGACATTTTGGAGGGAGAAAAAATGCTAGCAAAAGCCCCCCCACCCCCTCTATTAGTATGGTTTGTGTTCGTAGCGAGTCACGATGCCCGCAGGCTGGTCACACTTGCACTGCTTTGCGGGCACATCAAAGCCAGAGATGGCAGCGATGGGGGTAGAATTCATGCAAGCAAGCAAGCGTGCGTCGTGGTTCTGGAAGGCGGGTCCGGCCTGGCCCGGCTCAGCTCGGCTGTGTAGCATGTCCACGCGTGGCTGACAAACCGGCAGTCAGACTGACGCATTTAAACATTCTGCTCGCACCTGACGAGAGACGGCTCAGCTCGACGCATTTGAACATTCCCTCTCAGCTTGTTTTGTGTGTGCATTTGAGATGGTAATCAGCGTGCTGAACTTCCTTACAGGGAGTCTTTCCTTGCCTCTGTCCCCGATGTGCTTGACATAACTTGCGTTGTGAATCAGCGCTTTTGTTTTTGCATTTCTGCAGCAGGAAATGATTCTTATCCATACACATCAGCCCCCTTCCTTTTTATTTTTTCAGAGGTGATGGCAGCAGTTGGGGTTTCATAAACTCTTTTTCTCTGTTTTTTGCACTAACACAACAACGGGTTTAAAATATTTTGCATGTAAGGCATTTTTTGTGACATATTTTCTTATTTTGTTAACACATTTAGACAGTATGTGGTGAATTGTGCTCTTATTTTGAAGGCCGGAAGTGTGTTGTGTATGTTAGGAATGTCTTTTGATGGTTAAGGCCCTGTCCGTACGGGAACGTTCTTGGGATTTGTTTTAGCTAGTCGGAAAAAAAGGTCACGTCCACACTGTGTCGGATTAGGAAATAGTTACATCCAGACGGGAACGGATCACTGAGTGGAAACCATGTAATACAAAAGGCACACCTACTTGTGGCGTTAACAGACGCAGACGGACCCACCTGACATACCAGAGTATAGAAGACAAAACAACGCATGCGTATCCGTCGTCTTCCGCTTTCCGAGGCTTTTCTACACTTACGACGACGGGGAATTTCTTACATTTTGGAGTAAGAGACAACAAAATATCAGGAGAATGTTGACTGGAGGTGCGTCACATCAATCCAGATAGTCAGATATTATGTTGGTCAAAGCTCACTTCTGGTCACATAAAGGCAACGGGGTGGCGACGGGCCGATGATGTCATCGTTTACGTAAAACAGCGGCTTCGCTCGTCTACACGGAAACGACATGCTGTCGTTTTGAAATGTATATAGCAAATATATAACAGCATTTCAAGGCACTCAGAACGCCGTTTCCGTGTGAATGAAAGGCTGAAACATTGAAATACTTGCCGTTTTGACCAGAAAACGTTTCGGTGTGCATCGCCCCTCAATGTGTCTGAATGTGGGCACCTTAATAATGATTCATTATTTTATGATTATTTATTCCTCCATGGCAGGGGTGTCCAAACTTTTCCCACCGATGGCCACACACTGAAAAAGGATGCAAAGTCAATCTTACATTTTTTTTAAACCTTATATACTATATCTATTTTTAGATTTTATTTTTATATTATTGTCAGAAAAGCATATTATTAGTATGAACTTTTTCTTCTTAAATGACACTTTTTTGCTTTTTTTTTATGTTTTTTTTTTTTTACTTTCATTTTGGACATTTTTTCCTTGTAATATTCTGACTTTTTTCTCATAATATTTTTGACTTTTATTGTAATATTGTAACTTCCCAACTGAATTTTCCACAACTTAAATTTGTGTCATGTTACTTGAAATACATATTTTAGTCTTTAATATTTCAACTTTTTTCTTTTAATAATATGACCCAATATTTTGCATTTATGCTTGTTAAATGACTTTTTTTGGTGTGTGTATTTAGGTTGTGCTGAAAGCCAATATACTGCCGTCGTGGGCCGTAAATAGTACCCGGGCCGCACTTTGGACACGGCTGATTTAGGGTTAGTATTAATAAAATATTATACAGTGGAACCTCAAGATATAAAATGAATTTGTTTTGGAGGGGCTTTTGTGTCTTGGAATTTTCGTATTATGAGACAAGATTTACATGTAAATGGAAATAGGAAGCCACGGACGGACTATTGTTTACTCTTGTTTACCTGCTGTCGGAGGGGTCTGGAACATGAGAGTCACTGTTTGATTTCTTCACCTGCGGAGGAACCGGAACAGAACAGGTGAGTTAGTGAAAACACAAACACACGTTTAAATGTAAACGTGTAGTTAGCAAATCTCTCATCTCCTGGCTGCTAACGCCCGCGCTACATACGAATAACCGGGGTGCTAACTGTCTCCTCCAAGTTTGAACTTTCCCTTGTTCACCCATGACCCCCCCCTCCCCGCCTGGTTCACACCCCCTTCCTCCTCTAGCTTAAAAGGGTTGGAAGGGCACAGCGGGGTCATGTTAGGTCATGAAGGGGGTGTGTTCTTTTACCCTCTTAGATGGAGCAACACCGTAACGACGCTGGGTCGGTGGGGGCGGGCGCTGCCCCAACCAAGACATTTGCCCATGTCAATCAGTACACGCTGGAACTTGTACTTTATACCTTTCTGTGTGTCTTCTTGTCTTGTACGTGTGCTTTTATCCACCGTCCTGTTTCTATGCACCTTTGTTGTGGGCCCAATTTTTCTTAGAGGGCACATTTTGGCTGGCCCACACAAAATGTGTGTGTGTGTGTGTGTGTGTCTCTTAGTGTAATACCAGTCTTGGCTTCCCACATTAATTTTCTTCCCCATTTTTCTGAGCGGGGGGGCATTTGGGCCGATCCACACATAGAAAAAAAAAAGCTACGTTGTGTGTGTGTGCTCATCTTTCTAGCTCTTTTGTTGCAGTGGGGACATTTTGGTTGGTCCACACAACAGAATGCTACTGTGTGTGTGTGTGTGTTGTCTTTCTAAATGTATGGGTGTTTTTGTCTCTCTACCTGTGTGGCATCCCACCTTAATTGTGGACCCCATTTTTACGAATAGGGACATTTTGTTTGGTTCACACGGTAAAATACTACACTGAGTATATATGTGTGTGTATTTCTATCTCTTTATAGTACCTCTCTTGACATCCAATCTATATTGTGGGCCCCATTTTTTTTTTAGAGGAATCATATTCGCTGGTCCACACAAACAATTCTACACTTTATATGTAGGTGTGTGTGTGTGTGTGTGTGTGTTTTTGTCTCGCTAGCGCTGCCTGGCACCACTCTTGGCATCCTACCTTAGCCGTGGGCCCCATTTTTCTGAATGAGATCATTTCGGTTTGTCCACACAACAAAATGCTACACTGTGTGTGTGTGTGTTTCTGTATTGGTATCTCTTTATGGCACCACTCATGGCATCCCACCAAATTGTAGGCCTCATTTTATTTTCATATTTGTGCGTTCACACAAAAAATGCTACACTATGTGTGTGTTGTTGTCATTACATTTCTGCATGGCACCGCTCTTGTCACCCCATCTTAATAGCGGGCCCTGTGTTGTTTAGTGGGGACATACTTGCTTGTCCTCATAGAAATGCTACACTGTGTGTGTGTGTGTGTGTGCGTGCGTGTGTGTTATTTATATATTTCATTGTGCATCGTCTTGTCTTTCTATCTCTGGCAACCCACCTTAAGGATTTTCCCCTTAGTGGAGACATTTAGACTGGTACAAACACAAAAACCGCTGCACTCCTGTCTTTCTATAATACATCCCCACATTGTTGTGGAGACCCTTGGGCTGGTCCACACATGAAAAATACTAGAATGAGACTCTTTCACTCCGGTAGACAGTGTGTGTATGTGTGTGTTCTCTATTAAAATTCCTCCCTCTTATTTGGACCAGGAACTAATTAGGACAGTAAATGGAGGGCGCAGCCACAGCCAATGTGTACCAGCTGCCCTCTAATCACTGTGTCAACACTCCACTGATGTGTAGGCCACGCGTGCAGGAACACACACACACACACACACACACACACACACACAGTGAAATGGACTGAGGCGCTGTGTGTTTGGGTCATTTGCAAACTAGCGCAATCATTGTTGAGTGTGAAGAAAGTGCTAAGGCAAGCAGGTATCTGTTTGCAGTCCGTGTGTCTTGGGGCTTTTATTTTGGCGGCATGGTTCTGATTAGAGGATCCTGCGGCGAGCCAATAAGAAGCTGTTGAAGGTGGGGGGCCACAGGTCAGCCGCTGGCCCGCGCATGGATCGCTTTACACGCACAAGACACTTTCATGTTGCGTTTCATGCTTTGCTGAAATTTAACAAGGCTGTCAGTCACGGCGGCGCTGGCGAGCGCGAGTACGAGTGCGCTTTCACACGCACACGCACATAGAGGGAACAAACAATCCTGGCTGTTTCTGTCTCGACACGATCCGTGACAACACAAGCACACTTTGATCCCGACAAGCTTATTGCTGTGCTTCGCTTTCGCTCAGTGACAACATCGCTCAGTCATTCCGCTCTCGCTTTGACTTCTATCAAAAATAAATAAATATGCTGGATAATTCTGCAGTGTCCGACAGGCATGTTTCCATTACTGTGGTTGTAGGAGTGCACCGCATCACTTTGAGAGCTGTTCCAAAATTTTGACCCTTGCATGCAGCAAAACAAATCCATTTATCACATCATTCCAATATAAAAATATTATATTATTTGGCAGCACGGCTGAAACCGAGACAGCCTCTTTGGTGGCCAGCGGTCCTGTGACAAACCCATTTGTGTCATTTGAGCTACTTTAAAAAGGTTGACCTATGACCTGAGCGGTAGGGTGACCGCTCGTGAACACCGCCTGCCTGCCTGATATGGATGAAGGGGAGTTGGGGGGGAGAACTCCAGCTAATTAGTGCTAATAAGATTTATTTAAGGGCACCATTGTGTTAGTGTTGTTTTATATTTGTTTACCACCAGCTGCAGTTGCACACAAGCCTAATATTGTTGCAAACAAAAAGTTGCATTTCAAAATAAAATGAATAGTAAAAAAAAGAAATCATGGATCATATAATTAAATCAAATATTTGATGTAATACAATAATGTAAAGTAAATGAAATATGATTTTATAGCTATATTTATATCATTTATAACATATTATTACAGATACTAAATGTACAATAACAATAATACACATTTATAGATATTTTATTAATAATTTAATATACATCATATTGAAATAATACAAATGGTCCCGAAAATATCCCATTTCATTTGAACATTTTTACTATTTATAATATGGTAGATTTTTGGGGGACTATATATAAAAAATACACTTACTGTGATCATACCTCCAAAAAGGATGTAAAAATGCTATTTATGTACACTAACGGGCCTTTTCATTAGGTACACCTGTACAATCCATGACAACACATTGCTTTTTCAACACTGAACTATGGTTACGATTGCCCTTTCCAATATTTGGCTGACCTTATTTAGCCACGTGCGAAGCACAAACTATTCAAAACTGCTCTCCATAGTGTATGCAACTGCAAATGCATCCCCTCCTGCATGCAGAGGTGCTCCTCATTAGGTGGAGACGTGTAGAAATATGCCAATACATCCAGACCGCCTTACCTCAAATGTGCAATCAGGTCACTTTGCGATGGTTTACCTCCACACATTACACAGCTGCGTCATCCACCACACACACACACACACACAATCCGTCCAATCCAAAGTGCGTCTATTGTCCGGCAGGTGCCACGTTACTCGCCTTTCTGCGCTTAAAAAAACAACAACAAAAAAAACTACATCGTTTCCCCTCCGCTCATTTGGTGTCCTACTTTTC
Source organism: Oostethus manadensis (assembly GCA_024372805.1). Taxonomy (NCBI): domain Eukaryota; kingdom Metazoa; phylum Chordata; class Actinopteri; order Syngnathiformes; family Syngnathidae; genus Oostethus; species Oostethus manadensis. Next base: position 286,406 of record QODF01000388.1, on the reverse strand, counting down.
TTACAAAGTCCGACAAAGTTTAGAATAATCAAAAAATTGAGTGTTGAAGGCCACTGTTCACTCCACGTCGGCCTCCTGGACTATACGATCCATCAATGCACAGCTGCTGTCTTCCTCAAGTCCAGTAATGGGGAGCGTTCCACTCACCCTTGCTTCCCCTCCTTTTCCTCCTCCCCTATTTCTCCCTCCTCCTCCGCACACGCTCTCTCACCCGTCACTCAGTCCACTCATTTAGCCAGATAACTTTCTTCCAATTCAAAGTGTATAAATTGCTACTTTTTATGTTTAGAAAGCGCAGTGTGGGGCATTATTCAGTATATTCACACGCAATGGCAGGAGGTGCATGTGATAACAATGTGTCGTTGCCTAGTAAAACGGGAAAGGTCAGACTATAACATTTTCGCCACACGGTCTTGCTGCAAAGCTTTGTATAGGCACCTGTGTACGCCATCCACGCACAAAACACACACACACGACTTTTCGCCACACTTGAACCGTTACCAACTGCCGTGGAAAATATCACTTTTATACACTCCTATTGTTCTTAGTTTACATTACATTGCGAAGGCGTAACAGAAAGCTAGCATAGCAATCAAAGAGGGCAAAAAAACCTTACCACTTCCACACAGAATGAGAGAAGAACCTTCCCCCCCCCCACTCTTTCTCAGCCTTGGCATGCCGGCTCGACACTGCTAACTCAATAGCCAAGTCCCCATGTGGTGTGAAAGGTAACGTAGTCTCATAACTTTACTGATGCCTAGTGACCACAATACTACATATTACTTGTGTTTCAGTATGTTTTGACTTGAATAATGTACCATAGTCTACCACCAAACATCCATCATTTTTTATTAATATAATTTAACACACGCACACACACACACAACATAACTAGGGAGCGATAATAAACCACGATATTGCAAGGGGCAGCATTCAGAAGACACAATTAAATATGCTGCGATGGTTTGTAGTATTCTACTCTGGTCTCTAGGTGTTAGTAATGTTACTGTAATGTTGGGACAACAGGCTTCTATGCAGGCTTTTAGTGCAGGTTTGAATGAATCTTGCAACAGGTACAGTAATCCCCAATAAAAACATGGGCTACTGTTGCTGTAGTTACCCACGCCGAGCTAAAACTCAACTCTGAATCCCCACGTACCTTTCTGTCCGCCCGCCATTCCTCTCCCAAAGGGAACACATATACAGCAACACACGTGCACAAGTCTTCTTTATATATTCCTCTTCTTATGCCTACTATATCGGGTAATAGAAGTGTAAACGGGCCGCTAGGGACGTTATTAAATATCTAGAGGGCTCTAATAATGTTACAAACTCTATTTAAAGGCTTGTAAACAGGTTTTCTATGCTCTAGCTACATTCATGATGCTTGTATAAATATGGAATCCTAATTGGTAAAAACTGACGCGGTCAGGTCGGGTCTGAAACCAATTAACCTCGATAACCGACAAGGGATTATTGTATTGTTTTATGCTTTACAGTGAGACATTTATTTTTACATTTGTATGATAATGATAATGGGCATCTCTGTGTGGAGTTTGCATGTTTTCCCCGTGCGTGCGTGGGTTTTTTTCCGGGTACTCCGGTTTTCTCCGGGTACTCCGGTTTCCTCCCACATTCCAAAAAACATGCATGTCAGGTTAATTGGCGACTCTAAATTGTCCATCGGTATGAATGTGAGTGTGAATGCTTGTATGTCTTTGTTTGTCTATATGTGCCCTGCGATTGACTGGCGACCAGTCCATGGTGTTCCCCGCCTCTCGCCCAATGTCAGCTGGGATAGGCTCCAGCATCCCCGTGACCCTAATGAGGATAAGCTGTATAGAAAATGAATGAATGAATGAATATTATCAATTGTTATCTTCTTTTTACATTTTTATGCCAGTCGACAATGTTAACAAATGGGTAAGTGTGATGTTAACCGACACAACATAAATGTGTAATGTGAAAGTCTGCAAATGCATACAATTGTTTTGATTTTTTCAATTTTGCAAGGGTAAAAAGAAGTTAACCCCCCAAAATGTTCCACCTTCACTTTGATAACAAGAGACTATTTGACCTTGTGCAACTTCCCGTGTGACTTCACAACGCTCTATCCAGTCCACATTTTGACATTGCCAAAAACATTTTTACCTCTTAAGTCAAAGGTCACTCCCGTTGAATTCCAGAACGTTACTTAGGCGTGTGGTTGTATTCTGCCAGGCCGGTGGAGGAGAATGGTAAAATAGTCATGTGAAAAGGTGTTCTGATGAATAGACTGAAGAATTCGATATGGGTTATTTAAGCAACAAGAGACCTGAAGCATTCAACTCCATTGTGTGTGTGGTTTTTTTTTTTTTGCTGCTTTAAAAATGTTCACCAAATTCCATTCAGGACAATAAAACTTGACGAGAATAAAACCAGACGTTGTTTTGCAACTTGCATAAAAAAATCCTCTTTTCAGTCTTGCTCTGGAAAATCAAAAGTTCTGATGACAGAAATTTTATCATTCTCTCATGGCGTGTCACTCAAAAGCAGCTGGCAGCTCACAGCAGGAAATCCAACAGCGATCTCACGCTGCTATGCTAGCTGTTTTGTTCACCTTGAACTCTATTGTAGTTCCATGGGAAGATCGTTTTGCTGCCGACGGGGCCAGGTTTTGCCTGAGACGTCACAGTCACAGCTAAGTCTGGCTTTTGCTTGTGCCATCACTTCTATTCTGCTGCAATGCTGAAATTTCTTTGACTAGTGAACTATCTCCAGTCTTATTCGGGGTTGTGCTTACTGTTTATTTTGCGAAAGGTTGCAGTGGTCATTAATAACTTGCAAGAGAAGCGACTGAATAAAAAAAAGTTCCGTTCCATTCCGCTGCAGTACTGGAATTTCTATGACTCAGTGGACTATTTCCAGTCTTATCTGGAGTCCTGATTATTTTGCACACTGTTGCAGTCATTAATAAATTGCAAGAGAGGCGATTGCATGAAAAGACACGCTCTAATCTGCTCTAGTACAGCAATTTGTCTGACTCAGTGGACTATTTCCAGTCTTATCTGGAGTCTTTCTGACTTTTTATTCTTGCACGACATTGCAGCTTTCTTTATTAACTTGCAAGAGAGGCGATTGTATAAATTAAATGACGTTCTATTCTGTTGCAGTACAGCAATTTATCTGACTCAGTGGACAAATTCCAGTCTTATCTGGAGTTGTTCTGTTTATTTTGCACAAGATTGCTATTGTCATTAACAACTTGCAAGAGAGGCAATTGCTTGATTGAAATGTTGGTCCAATTATTTCTTTTGCACAAGGTTGCCTATGTCATCAATTATATGTAAGGTGGGGATTTCATATTTTGATTGTAAATTCCAGTCTTATTGTCTATTTTGTGCAAGGTTACGGCTGTTATTATTTTGGTAAGAGCAGCAATCGCATTCATTTAATGACACTTCTTTAAAGTGCACATAATCGTAGTTTGCCGGTGAGCGAGTGTGCCCAATATTAAGCGGACTTTGACGTCAAATAAATTCTTTGATAATTTGGATTTGCACCAAATGTTTTTTGTGGTATCTTCCTTGACCCATGCTCCAGTCCTCTACAAAGTTTTGTATTATTGTATTATGTAAAACTCAAAACCACAACTTTCTCTACTATACTGTTCCATTTCAGTCCTGCAGGGGGTGATAATGCATTTTTTCCTTAAGTGCTGTTTTTAAATTGCTGACATCTGTCCAACATGTACTAAATATTTATTTTCAGGGATCAATAAATCAAAGTAAATCAAAAATGAAATGGTAAAACAAGTTTAAAAAACGTTTTGGACCAGTGCCACTGTGCTCCATGATGGGACATACTCCCGCCCCCAAACCCCAATAAACACATTGATTGATAGACTGTGCGAGGACCCCTGTGCGCACACTTTGCAGAGTTTGTCACACGTGCACGCTCACATATATTTTGTGTGTGTGTGTGTGTGCGTGCGCGAAGGACTACCTGTCAGAACCGATTAAGGGTTCTGCCGAAAGCACTCAAGCACTTTATTATTAGCCAGGCAGGACCCCTTGTGAAGAGGAGGTATGAGTCGGTGGGTCACCCGCCCCTAAAAAAATCCCTGATGAAATATTTTCACAGCAAGTGGAGAAGGCAAGGCGGGGAGGCGTCCCAAAACATGCCGGATAAAAAAAAACAAAAAAAACGGTAGCACAGCGTGGGCATATCAGAAGGGAGGAAACAGAGCAGGCAGTATATTAGACGACTAAATGACAACTTTTGTTGACATTTGGTCCATTTAAAGTGTTTCTAAGAGGCGCCTCTTTGCCTCCGCTGCAACATCGTCATGGCTCCCTGAGTGGAACCAAAGCCGTTTATCTTCCAGTAGACCGAGACGCACTCTTCTAGCGCCACCGTTATTGCTTTTGTTTGGTCCGAAATGGAGCAATTAATTATAATTAAATAAAATCCAACTTAAATCTAAAACACAAATGATAAAATTGGAATAACGCATTTGGTATCATTATTTTAACATGCATTTATTATCTTGTTGTAACGTGCTTGATTATATAGTTTGAGATAATTATATTATATACGTGTATAATATTTATTTCCTATTGTTCTTGTTCAAATCTATGTGAAAACTACAATAAATATTTTTTATTAATTAATAAGTATAAAAATAAATAAAAAAGTATTACAATGTATGTGTTGTCCATGTATAAAATTGTGTATAATATTGTGATTTTTAAGAACACAACTAAAATGATTATTATACATGTGTATAAATATTATAATTATATAATTGTTATAACATGTTATAACAATAGTGTATGGTATAATTATACCTTATACGTTATTATTTAATAATTATATATAGTAATATAGTAATTATATATCATTTTATAAATCATATTAAATACAAAATGTTAGAAATAAACACAATAAGTTGTAATATTTTGATATTAAATCATTAATCAAAATAGTATTTATTGTAGTTTTAAAATTATTACATACAATTATAAATAGATAAAAAGGTAAACAAATTGTGAAAAAGTGATTTTTAAATGTAATTAATTATATTCCAGTTTCAATTAAAAAAAAATATTTCACCAAAATATTTGAAACCACTCTCCGTATGATCCATTAACCGATTAATAGTTTATTTTAAATGACTACACCACGCTAATTGGGAGTGCCTTTGTGTGCCCAAGCATTAAAAGAAATGTAGAAATTAGTCAATTTTGCAAGATAAAGAATGAATGTAATTGTCAAAATATTAGAAACAGCTCTGCCACAAAAATAGAAATATGAATACCTTAACAGCACAAGCCACAACTTCCATTTCTGTCTCACACGCACATTTACCTGACCCCCCCCCCCATCGCGCTCTCAAAGCACTCCCCATTTGTGTGAGTGGTTATCTCCACGGAAACCCAATCCTCCTTCCTTTCATGTAAAATACATTGTGCCTTCCCTCCCTCGCGTCGCCCCGCCTGCCCCCCAGCAGTTGTGCCCCAGCCTGGGGAGGTGTAAAATTATCCCTCTTCTTTATGTCTCCAAAAATGCCCCCTTTTTCAGGTGTACGAGGAAGCTAGAAAAGTCCAGGGGAGATGAGGAGGAGGGGGTTTGGGTGAATGCCCTCCAAAAAACGCTCTCTCTTACTCGTTAGCTCGCTTTACCCGCCGATGTTCACACGAATGTGGCCAGGAGCGGCTTGGAGGGACACACCTTGAGAATGTCACAAAAAATAGTTTCTACACCCGAGGAAGGATATTGACCTTTTTATTGTCTTTAAATTGTCCCAAAGAGACGACAATAAAGCTAAAATGGGTAAACATCAAGGAAAGACAAGGTTGCTTGATGAACATGATGATGATGCAGGCTGTAGCCGCACCATGTTAGAAATGCACCATGTTTGGGCTATTTGTTTGGACCCATGCCCCATTCTCAAATAATAGATTAAGCAAAAAATACCCCAAATGTGATCATCTCCACAGGACTAAAACATTAATAAATTCTTCTACAATAAAAATATAAACACTTTTTTGCTCCCATTTTCACAAGTTGAAATCTGTTTTTCATAATGATTCATAATCCCTCCCTCATCACAGGCGTGGCATATCCAATGCTGATTACACAGCATGATTATTGCTATAGCAATAGCTGGCAACAATAAAAGGCCACTCCAAACTGTGTAGTTTAACTGTACCTGGAGCAAGGGTGTCCCGATCTGTCATTGACGTCGAATATTGGTCTGATATCAACCCCAAAAAATCCTGCAAAAAAGCCCTGCAGACAGGTAATAACACCCCTATAGCACTCCTATTATTCTTTTACACATCCCATTGCTCAGGCTACAGGATCAACACAGGGACATTCCAGACGGCTGCTGCTAGCATAGGAAGCTACCCAGCTAGCTAGGGATGTCCAGATCCCATCTTCAGGATTGGTATTGGCTGTCGATCCAATGTATTTTGAAGATCGGAAAAGCTCGGCTTCCGCCACGAGATCAGGTTGATCCGGTTGCCGTAAAACTGGGCCACACTCCAACATGGTAGGTGCGGTAAATGCGCCTCAAAGCTGGTTGCCACTCGACTCCCGCCACCTGGATAAAGGAGAAAATGCACCGCCACCTTGCAGACATGTCCGTGGGGTACCGTGGTTAAGTTAGTTTCACGTTTGAGGTTTGGATATTCGGCTCACGGCTGCAGTGGTTGTCTTCCGTCAACGTGCCCGGACTCCTCTGTTATGGTGCCAGGAGCTCGCACAGGAAGTGCCACCCTAACCGCTGGTTGTTCTAAACCACACCACAACTGGATGTATAACCATTTCAAATGATTAGTCCTACCCTAAAAGTATTGCAATAATTTCACGTCAGGATGGCTGTAATTCAGTTGGCCATTTGTTTGCGTGTCAACACATAGCACTCACTCCTTCGACAAGACCTTCCTCTTGCTTGTTTCTTATTCTACACACTTGACGCTTGCTCCAACCAGCATGCTGAACACCACTGCCCTCTGTAGCCCACACACTAAACAGCAGTCTGGATCAACACAATAATCCCACTGCTGTGGTATTTTCAGTATAACTATTTAGCCCCTCAATTTACTTAATTGGAACTAAAGAAAATGTTTTAAACAGAGTGGGGAAGAAGTACAAAGACGCCAAAAACCCACCACTTCCACACTGAACGAAGAACCTTTCTCCCCCTTACATTCGATCTCAGTTCATACAGCTCTTCTAGTGGCGCTCAGTAAAATGTGAGAGATCCGTGTCAAAAGCACAATTTCATCCAGTTGCGCTGTGCACTCATGCGTGGGGAGGAAGCTCGTCAATCCCCCCCGGTCTGCGCACTCCCCGCCACTTGGAGCTCCGTGTTGTGAGTGAGCGGATCAGCCGACATGATTTAATGCAGCTTTACTCCATGCACACAAATGAAAACGCATTGATGGATATGTCTGTGTGTGTGTGTGTCGGGGGGGGGGGGCAATTCTGCACTGTTAATTGTGAAGCGTTTGGCCTCGGCTGCCCCCCTGCTCAGCTAATCTGATGAGAGTGATTAAAAAAACACACTGGGAGAAACCTACACCAGCACATGGATGACTAAGCAGACACACACACACACACACAGTTGGAGAGGACACGACGATGACTGACTCCATTGTTTTCATTGGTTTTGTATCAATGCAGGCTGGTTAGACGCACACACAACTATCACGGCTGCTGCCGCACTGACACTTAACGAGTAGTTGGTATCCTTTAGTGATACTGAAATGTGTAGTTTGCAACGGTTACACACAGACACAGTCAAAGAAAAGCAGTGTAATACGCTAAAACCAATCGAATGTGCTTTAACTACGCAGGCTACAAAAAAAGCCACAATTACATCAAAAATCCATTCCAGCCATCGTTTATCAAAGTTAGGCTATGTTCACACTGCAGGTCAATTTTGACCTGCATTAGATTTTTTTGATGTCACTATAAGCAGTAGAATTCCAGTGTATTCAAACGCGACTCAGGCCTCGTTCATATAAATCTGAACAGTCAGGTGCAGGGGGTGCCGCCGGGAATTCTGGCCCCCATGAAAAGAACTAATCTGGGGCCCCCCGTGGGCAGCTGTTGTCACCACGTCTCTAGGACCTTAACTGACCCAATAAAAGCTTTACACAACCCCAACTATGAAGCCTTGCAAATGTCCTGTTTCTTAAAGCTCGTTGCTACCTTTGCAATATTTGGAAGGGAACGAATTACAAGACAGATCAGGTGATAACTAAATCTTTTGAAAGGTTTGAAATATGCTCATAACAAAGTAAAAGAATACAACCAAAACACAATCCTTAGCTTTTCCTGTCAAACAACAGCTCAAATACATTTTAATTGTTTATTATTAGCAGCATAACTTAACCGGTGTACAAACAGCGCTCATGTAAAACCAGTGACATTGTTTTAGTGCAACATAACTGCAAATAGGATTTTATTTCAGCCTTTGAAACAGTGACACTACTTCAAACTCAAATCACTACATGGCCTGTTTCACAAGTAAATCAGACAATGGATGAATGTCTCGCTAAACATTTACTTGCACTGTTAAGAACTTATTAGTTCTTAATTTGTTTATGTATTTGTTGAGTGTTTTATTAGTAGTTTTGCTTTACTAGTAGTTTTGCACAGACAACAGTTATACAGTTAACAATATAGCAGGGGTCTCAAACATACAGTGAGACAATGTCTTGTGTCCCCAATCTTCACATGAAAAAATATTGTTAATGCAGCCCCCATGAGGAAGTGAAGAATAGGCAAGCATTTTTTTATGAGAAGAGTAAAATGAAAGTTCTCAATTGTTTATCACAACAGCAGAATCGCGAGATGTCAATACTCAACATTACCGTCTCACTCACAATGTCAACAGACATTTGTAAGACAATCCCGCAAAGGACACTGGGAAGCAGGAAGTGCTCCCTGCAACGGTACAACATGAATGGAACGGTGTTGTGTGCGGGGCTGACAAACCAACCAATCACAATGGGGTATAACACTTTCAGGGGCGTGACATCGACTGGAAACATTTTTCAACCAGTGAAAGTTACAGCAGCGTTGCCAATGATGTTTTTCTTCTGTGCCTGGCTAGGTAGGCGTGGACATTCGTCCCAGCTCGCTGTTCACGTCCTAAAAGTCTTTTAACATTTTACTACGTGGATAGGTTATCGATCTCCAAATAAATCAAAGTGATGGTGCCCGGTGAGATAAAAGAAGCGCAGAGAACTGAACTGGTCGGAGTGGTCTGCAGTCTGAGCCCAATCGGATCTGCGTGGGGGTGTGCTTTCGGGAGTGGGACAGTCGGGCTGGGAGCACCGCGCGTCATGGCCCTCATCCGCTCCTTTATGTTAAATGGAAAAAAGAAAAGGCGCTTGGCATGACAGTAGATTGAGTTTGCCAATCGCATTGATGGATTCCTTGCCTTTTTTTTTTAAATCTCGTGGCGTCGTCTATGCCGGGAGGTGTGGGAGTGGAATTGATGTCAGGGCCATTTAACGGGCTACACAGTTCTCCATGCATCGGCTAAACACGACACGCCAAGTGAATTAAAATACTGTATATTCCACACACCCAAACATGTCTTTTTCTACACAAATGTGAGAGGACGCACTGCCAGGTCCCTAGGAGTAAAGAGTAGGCAAGAGAAGCCATTTTCCAAAAAAAATCATTGACTGAGGTTAAAGAACTGTGCAATTTAACTAAAAACAGAAATGTATTACTGATTTAAATAGTTATTAGTTCTTAATTTGTTAATGTATTTGTTGATTGTTTTATTAGTAGTTTTGTAGAGAAAACAGTTAACAGTACAGTATGTTTCATACAAATTGACAACCAAAGAAGGGATGTACCTGGGGAAAGTTGTATAACTTGTTAACACCAGTGCCCTTGTCTATCTTATTTTGTGTTTTATAAGATTGGATTAAAAAAATAATTTAAAAATATTTAATTGTGCGCGAGTGCATGTGCCCATTACCCAGACTCCGCCTCATGGTACCCCAAGCAAAATTGAGTTTGAGACCCCTGCAGTACAGTATGTTCCATACAAATTGACTACCAAAGAAGGGATGTACCCGAACAAAGCTATACAACTTCTTTACACCAGGCTCCTTGTTCCTTTTATTTTGTGTTTGTTTCTTTTTTTGTTGATTGATTGATTGTGAATTTTATTAGTAGTTTTGCACACAACTTGTTTACACCAGCATCCTTGTCTGTCTTATTTTGTGTTAAAAATTTTGGAGAATAATTTTTCATTTAAATTGCACATGCATGCATGTGCGGCGAGGCTGCGGCCCATCCTCAGCCAGACTCTGCCTCCAGCAGCCTAAAGGTAAATTGAGTTTGAGACCCCTCCATTAGTTCCTCTTCATTCGTTCATTCGCCTTAGTTCCTCAGTACTGGACATACCCTTTATACTGACACACCCTTTCCTTTTTGTTTTTTTGAAACCTGGACTTAAATTTGACTTTGCTTAGCCAACATTGTTTTAATGTGCTTTGTTGCAATTGCGGACTGACAGCGCTGCCTGCAGCTATGAAGCAAGGTGAAGGCAGGCAGGAGTGGAGCATTTCCTGTCACTATACCAGTGCACTTTTGGTTAATGTGGATATTTAACTTTTATTGCCAGATACAGAAAGTGGTTTTGATTGTTTTCTGACTATATTTTTTATAAATCACACCCTAGACAGCAAAGTTACATTTGAATTTTTACCTATTACAGGGCACCCTGTCAGTCACGGGGTCCTTGGAATTATCCCCATTATCCCCCCTTTTACAGCGTCCCTGATTAGGTGGCATATATCCAACGTAAACATCATTGAAAGGATGGTTTATTGTGCCAGACTTGGGAAAATGTACTCACCAATGTAGGCAAACAAAAATGATTTTTTGTGTCAGTGAAGCGGATGACAGTTGACAGTTAGAGATGGTAAAATGTTATTTAAAATAAAATGTTTATTTGACCGTAAAGATGGACTGAAGGCTTGCTGAACTCCTGCTTTTAGAAAATGTTAAAGTAGCAAATATCCATTACCAAATTCATTAACCGTGCATGATTTTTATTCATCGTACTACAGTTTGACCTGTTGTTTATGTCAACTGGTCCAATAAAAAGTTCCCGCTTAACCCAATGTCGACATGAAATCTGAGACTCAAACCAGTCATATGTGTGAAAAATTAGTCCATTCTTTGCATCATGTGTTGTAGAATTAACGTCATCATTATTGCCACGCATTGTGAAACAACAACAGTGTCATAACTACTTTCTCGCTGTGCATACAGTGACTTCCTGTTCAGTGCAAAGTAAACTTTGACATCAAAACATGGCAGTATATTACCCTGGATTCTACCACAGCAAATAAAAAATGTAATTATTTATTTGACAATCTCTTTATTTTATGGTCACTGTTTCGTGGTTAATGATGGCGTATCATTTGTCAAAACATATTGAAAGGCAAAGGTATATGTAGCATTCAGTCCACTAGGGATCAGTAATGTTCCATTGAGACATGTCATTAGATTATCTTCACACTGCATGAAGTCAGCCCTGGCATGTTACGATAGAGACACGATAGAGTGAAATGAAGTTCTCCTCCCATTCAGTGTGGAACTGGTAGGTTTTGGGCTTCTTTGTCCTTTTTCCTACTCTGTTCTCTTCTGTACTCTTCTGAGCTTGCTAATGGTTAAAGGCAAGGTTGTCTTTTGTGCCCTTGCAGTGATCCTGTAGCCCGCAAATTACAGTTAAGCAATGTGGCATAAACAAAGAACAAAAAAATGTGTAATAGTGACTATAGAGGTGCTTTTTCATGTAATAGTGGTAAAGATTGTGTTTGGAAAGTCATACACAGGTTTTCTATGCTCTAACTACAAAAATATTCCACTTATCAATATTGAATCCTCCTTTGCTGAAAAATACCTATTGCAATTGGATCTGGAACTTAATTAACTGCGACAAACGAGGAACGACTGTATATGCACAAATGGAAGAAAAAGGAAAACTGCCATAGGTTAAACGTATTCTCCATTAAGCGCCCATTTTTTTGTCTCCGGACAAAGTCACAAATCATTGCACTTGTCCGTTTCGGTTATGTCAACAACCGCTTACGTCGACGTCAGTCAGCCGGATCAAGGGGCGTCGACTCCCAACGAGTACCTCTATATGATGATCCTCTATATAATATACCTCTATGTGAAATCACTTCTTAAGCTGTATACCAATTGAACAAATCATGGAACCCAAGCAAACTCAGCTGTTTTACACTTTTGTACAAACCACACCATGTTTGTCTTGTTTTGGGCAAAGATAAAGGTGGAGTGAAAAGGGTTAGAGGACATGTAAGCAGCACATCTCACACAGCGCTGGAATGAATCCACATGGGAAGTTGACTTAGTGGACTGGAACACACAACCTCTCCCTCTTTTTGCTGCTGCTTGGAACCTGAGGAAACACAACACCACCACCACCACCACCCGCCCCGCCAACCTCAGCCCCTTCCCCTGACCTGACCACAGCCGACCCACCTAAGTCCCACCCACACTCTCCAAGACACCAACCCCCCCAAAACAAAATACCAAAACCAAACCCTTCGTCTCTCCACATCTCAATAACAACTCAATCAGCGAACACACCGGCTATCACTCAACAAATCATGTCCAGTTTAGTGAGAAATAAAAAGGTTACTGTAGGTTAACTATACCGATGACCAGGTATGGGCTGCTTACCACAGTATGAACAAGTCACGCTTTCAAAATCACAAACATTTTGCTGGTCATACCTTTTCTACTGCATGAGAATGGAGGTCCAGCACAGCCATTACGTGGAAATACTTTGTCACGCCCTGTGGTATTCCTTGCAGTCAGAACTGGGTCTCCACGTGATGAAACCACAGGCTTGTGCTGTGTTGCCAAATGTAGAGCATTGATAGCAACAACGTTGTTAGCGCGGAGCGGCGCCGCTACAGTCGACATAATACTCGCGTGGAGATGTGTTTGAGAAGGAGACAGGAGTGGACGAAAGGTGGTAGAAAGCGTTTATTCCCCACTGAACAACAAGCAACGACCACTTAACAACGTCCCAGTTGCGTGACCCGGAAACGGAAGTTTTAAGAAGAGTGTGACCGGCCATTATGAAATAGTCATTGAACATTACAGATAAAAAAATAAAATAAAAATGTTGTCACCTTTTTGGGTCACTTGATTGTATTTATTTACATTTTGCTTTGTTTGTTGTTGGAAATATATGCTGGGTTGTGACTTGTTTTGCAGGATTAGCCATTAAACTGCCTAGACAAATGCCTTTTAGTTATTAATTTACAAATAACTGTATTATTTTTCTGTTATTTGTTTTGAATACATATGTTGAAAACATATGCATAAAAGTATTCATTAAAAGCAGTCTTATTTTCCTTTCGGCTTATCCCTTCAGGGGTCGCCACAGCGAATCAATTGCCTCCATCTAACTCTGTCTTCTGTATCCTCTTCTCTTGCGCCAACTACCTTCATGTCC
>QODF01000388.1:218237-272335 GCA_024372805.1 Oostethus manadensis | reverse complement strand
CTTCATTCCTCTCCTTTCCAGGGCAAACCTCCACCCCTCAAGCTTCTCCTCCACCTGTTCCCTGCTCTCACTACATATCACAATGTCATCTGCAAACATCATAGTCCATGGAGATTCCTGTCTAACCTCGTCCGTCAGCCTGTCCATCACCATAGCAAACAAGAAGGGGCTCAGAGCTGATCCCTGATGGAGTCCCACCTTCACTCGGAACTCCTCTGTCACACCTGCAGCACACCTCACTACTGTCTTACAGTCCTCGTACATGTCCTGCACCGCTCTAACATACTTCTCTGCCACTCCAGACTTCCTCATACAATACCACAGTTCCTCTCTGGGCACCCTGTCATAAGCTTTCTCCAGATCTACAAAATTCATTAACAGCATCCATCCAGCCATTTTCCTCCGCTTATCCGAGGTCGGGTCGCGGGGGCAGCAACCTAAGCAGAGAAGCCCAAACTTCCCTCTCCCTGGCCACTTAGTCCAACTCTTCCCAGCGGATGCCGAGGCGTTCCGTGGCCAGCTGAGAGACATAGTCTCTCCTACGCGTCCTGGGTCTTCCTGGAGGCCTCCTACCGGTTGGACGTGCCCTGAACACCTCCCCAGGAAGGCGTTCGGGAGGCATCCTAACCAGATGCCCGAGCCACCTCATCTGGCTCCTCTCAATGTGGAGGAGCAGCGGTTCTACTCCGAGTCTCTCCCGGATGACAGTGCTTCTCACCCTATCTCTAAGGGAGAGCCAAGCCACCCTGCGGAGAAAACTCATTTCGCCCGCTTGTACCCGCAATCTTGTCCTTTCGGTCCCTACCCAAAGCTCATGACCATAGTTGAGGGTAGGAACATAAATCGACCGATAAATTGAAAGCTTTGCCTGTTGGCTCAGCTCTCTCTTCACTACGACAGAGCGGTGCAGAGTCCGCATCACTGCAGACGCTGCACCAATCCGCCTGTCCATCTCGCGTTCCATCCTTCCATCGCTCGTGAACAAGACCGCAAGGTACTTAAACTCCTCCACTTGGGACAGGACATCATCCCCGACCCGGAGATGGCACTCCATCCTTTCCCGGGCGAGAACCATGGACTCGGACTTGGATGTGCTGATTCTCATCCCAGCCACTTCACACTCAGCTGCGAACCGATCCAGTGAGAGTTGAAGGTCACGGCTCGATGAAGCCAACAGGACCACATCATCTGCAAAAAGCAGAGACCGAATCCTGCGGCCACCAAACCGAAACCCCTCAACGCCCTGGCTGCGCCTAGAAATTCTGTCCATGAAAGTAGTGAACAGAATCAGTGACAAAGGTCAGCCCTGGCGCAGTCCAACCCTCACTGGTAACGGGTCCGACTTATTGCCGGCAATGCAAACCAAACTCTGACACCGGTCATACAGGGAACGAACCGCCTGCATTAGGTCGTTCGATACCCCATTTTCCCGGAGCACTCCCCACAGTATTCCCCGAGGAAAGCGGTGCCTTCTCCAAGTCCACAAAAAACATGTAGACTGGTTGGGCAAACTCCCATGCACCCTCAAGGACACTGCCGAGAGTATAGAGTTGGTCCACAGTTCCACGACCAGGACGAAAACCACACCACACTGGCCCTCCTGAATCCGAGATTTGACTATCTGGCGGATCCTCCTCTCCAGAATCCCTGCATAAACCTTACCGGGAAGGCTGAGAAGTGTGATCCCACGATAGTTAGAACACACTCTCCGGTCCCCCTTCTTGAAAAGCGGGACCACCACCCCGGTCTGCCAGTCCAGGGGCACCAACCCCGACGTCCATGCGATTCTGCAGAGTTGTGTCAACCAAGACACTCCCACAGCATCCAGGGCCTTAAGGAACTCCGGGCGGATCTCATCCACCCCCGGGGCCCTGCCACCAAGGAGCTTTTTGACCACCTCAGTGACCTCAGCCCCAGAGATCCCGCCTCAGAGCTCCCAGGCACTGCTTCCATGTTGGAAGGCGTGTCGGTGGGATTGAGGAGGTCTTCAAAGTATTCCCTCCCAGCAGACTCTTACAATGCGTTTGGGTCTGCCAGGTCTGACCGGCATCCTCCCCCACCATCGGAACCAACTCACCACCAGGTGGTGATCAGTTGACAGCTCCGCCCCTCTCTTCACCCGAGTGTCCAAAACATGTGGCCGCACGTCCGACAACACAACCACAAAGTCAATCATTGAACTGCGGCCCAGGGTGTCCTGGTGCCAAGTGCACATGTGGACTGTGTGATTTTAGGACCTGTTCTAGAAATGCTAGTTAAAGATCCTCCATTTGACAGCGCTCTCTGCTGTCTTTAAGGAACATACTGCAAAAACTCCAGTCAAAGAGGCTCCGTTTGCCAGGAGCATTCTGCTGGTTTTAGCAATCAGCGGCGAAACGGTTAGTTGCCGCCATGTTTAGCATTCCTGTATCGGCTGTGTGGCTGGATGATCCAGGTGTACCTATTATTGTGGCTTGTCCTGGGAGTTGGAGGCGTGTCATCAAACGTGTCATCAAGGTGTGTCTTTGTGTGCCTCCGGCTGGAGAGATGATTCTATTGTCAGCGGCAGCAATCCGATACACTGCAGGGGGTGATGGGAGCGTTACAGACAGACAGCAGAGGGGAGTGGGATCTTCTCATAGGCTGTCTGGAAGCCACTATCCTGAGGGTGGGGGCCCTCATACCTGGCCTCTGCCTACCTGTTGTTCCTCTAGTACGGCCTCATAGAGCTAACCTGTTTTTTTTTTAACTTTCCATCCTTCCTTCCTTCTCGCCTTTCACACTTTTGTACAACCTCCTCCTTCCTCCTTGACCTTCTTTTTCCTTTTTTACTACACACGTGGTATTTTGAGTGATTTCATTAGGAAGATGATATGAAGTGTTTTTTTAACAGCTTGGTATGACGGAACAGCTTGCGCCGCCTGCTCGCTGGCTGACGGCCTGTCGGCTATATTGAATCTTGGCTTGGAGCAGATGGTGTGTGTGTGCGTGTGTGTGTGTGAGAGAGAGAGAGAAAGAGAGAGCCGGCACATCTATCTGTCTTCTGTCACCCACCCATTTAATGATGTGCCTTTTTTTGTTTTAGTTTTTTTTTTTTTAGAACTGATATCTACCTTATGTCGTAGCGCTGGGACATGCCGGTGATGTCACAAGCAGCATTATTTAACAGGCAGCTGGGAGACCATTCATCATTTAATTAAAAGCGTCTAAAAGGGAGCTGAGGCCTAATGACATTAGCTTTAATTATTAACGATGATGATGATGCTGCTGTGGGCATCCTCTGACTTGCACGTGCTATTTTGTTTTTTACCTCCCTCAAGGAGATTGTTTTCCTCTCTATTTGCTTTCTTAACCAGTTTCTCCAACATTTTTGGAGCATGGGTAAGCAATCACATTTTTGGAGAAATTTGCTGTTTTTAACCTCCTTTTCTTAGCATTGTAAAACTTTAAATTCTCAACTCATTAATCTGTGTGTTCTGATGTTCCGTGTACACTAAATTAGCATCGGTAGATAACCAGCTCACATCCAAATTTAAATTAAACAGGCACGATTATGATCTGATGATAAGATATCCGATGCGATTTAGTTTCTCTTTACATTTCCGTTACCCATATTTGACTTGTACTTCATGGGAACAAAAAAATAGAATTGTATCACTTGTAGTGGAAATCCAACCTTAATAAATCCAACAAAATAAATTCATTTGGGTTCTAGTGATATTGTCCCTGGCCACGTCGCGCTTCAAATTTTGCTACTTCACTCTGATCATATTCATTAATAAATCATCGCTGTTTTGTGGTTAAATATGGTCGAGTATATTTAAGCACCTTTTGGGGCTATAGTAAGCATTTTCGAGCGTACAAATGACTAAATTAGCTAAAATACAATAATAAGGCATTCAGAAAAATGCACTGAAAAACACATATTTGTCATATGTAGTAGTTTACACTGGTCACTAGGTGTCAGTAATATCATGTTACAAGATGTGTCTAGAAGCAATAACGAGGAACATTCCCAATGCAATGTGAGTCTATATTATGTAATTATTTTCTATTATGTCAAATATGTTGAATAATAGGACTGTAAATGTGACTTTAGGGGTGACAATTCATGTCTAGCTGGCTCTAATAATGTTAAAAACTAGGGATGTCCGACAATTATCATTCTAATATTGTCATGTAAATGCAAATTCGGTATCTGTTTTTTTTCCCCCTATAATGAAAACCAATAATAAAAACATTCTGTATATAGGCCTATGTAGTCCACTATTTTTTGGCATGCATATGAGGACCTCATTCTAAAGCGTGTAAACAACCATGGGTGGCTCGTAACAAGCTTGCTTGCTCTGTACCTGACTAGCGTCATTTCTGTGGTGTCTCCTTAAGATATTAAACTTGCGATTTGCAATGACTGCAAAGCATTGGTTATGCAAGGCGGAATCAAGCCTTCTTCCTTCAACACTTCCAATTCCCCGGGGAAAGCCATCAATCAAAAAATCATTAAACGTTTGGCACTGGATAACGAGCTCTAACGAACATACCTTATATTAGCAAAAAAGCCAATATCGGATATTCCTATTAAACAGCCTATTCAGGAGACTGTAAACAGTAAACTATATTCTAACTATAAAAACATTAAATTTCCAAATAAGGAATCCTAGTTTGCGGAAAAATTCAGTTGTCACAAAACCAATGAATCACGATAAACGAGGGATTACGCTAATCGTGTCTTGAAGCAGTGGGTCAAAATGGAGTGCACTACTTGGCTACAACCAGCAGAGACACTGCTGAGTGAGTCTTCACTTGATTGCGGTCTAAATAAGGCAACATGATGCCATCCATGAGAAGTAACATCCTACACCGGCATGAAAACAGGGGCACAGAACCTTTAGGGAGACAATCTCCCATCCATCCATCCATTTTCCTCCGCTTTCCGGGTCGCGGGGGCAGCAGCTTCAGTAGGGAAGTCCAGACTTCCCGGTCCCCAGCGACCTCTTCCATCTCCACCGGGAGGACACCAAGGCGTTCCCAGGCCAGCTGTGAGACATAGTCCCTCCAGCGTGTCCTAGGTCTTCCCTGGGTCCTTCTCTCGGCTGGGCATGCCCGAAACACCTCACCAGGGAGGCGCCCGGGAGGCATCCGGACTAGATGCCCGAGCCACCTCAACTGGCTCCTCTCGATGTGAAGGAGCAGCGGCTCTACTCTGAGCTCCTCCCGGATGGCCGAGCTCCTCACCCTATCTCTTAGGGTGAGTCCAGCCACCCTACGGTGGAAACTCATTTCTGCCGGTTGTATCCGCGATCCCATTCTTTCGGTCATGACCCATAACTCATGACCATAGGTGAGGGTGGGAACGTAGATCGATCGGTAAACAGAAATGTTTGCCTTCCGGCTCAGCTCTCTCTTCACCACGACAATCCGGTACAGTGACTGCATTACTGCATATGCTGCACCGATCCTTCTGTCGATCTCACGCTCCAACCTTCCCTCACTCGTGAACAAGAACCCGAGATACTTGAACTCCTCCACCTGAGGCAGGACCTCACTCCCAACCCAGAGGGTACAGTGCACCCGTTTCCGACTAAGAACCATGGCCTTGGATTTGGAGGTGCTGAGTCTCATCCCAGAAGCTTCACACTCAGCTGCAAACCGCTCCAGTAAACGCTGAAGGTCACAGCTTGATGAGGCCATAAGGACCAGATCGTCTGCAAATAGCAGGGAGGAGATCCTAAGGTCACCAAGCTGGACTCCCTCAACACCTTGACTGCGCCTAGAAATTCTGTCTATGAAGATTATGAACAGAATCGGTGACAAAGGGCAGCCTCGGCGGAGGCCAACGTTCACCGGAAACAAGCTCGACTTACTGCTGGCAATGCGAACCAGGCTCCTGCTTCTATTGTACAAGGACCGAATGGCACGTAGAAGCGGGCCATCAATCCCGTACTCCTGGAGCAACCCCCACAGGACACCACGAGGGACACGGTCGAATGCCTTTTCCAGGTCTACAAAGCACATGTAGACCGGTTGGGCAAACTCCCACATACCCTCGAGCTGGTCCAGTGTTCCGCGACCAGGACGAAAACCACATTGCAGCTCCAGTAACCGAGGTTCGACTAACGGTTGTGCCCTTCTCTCCAGCACCCTGGAGTAGACTTTCCCCGGAAGGCTGAGTGTGATCCCCCTATAGTTGGAACACACCCACTGGTCACCTTTTTTAAAAATGGGGACCACCACCCCGGTCTGCCAGTCCAGACGTACTGTTCCTGACTTCCATGCAATGTTATGTAGGCGTGTCAACCAACACAGTCCTCCAACAGCCAGAGCCTTTAGGAATTTCGAGCGGAACTCGTCTACACCCGGAGCCTTGCCACTGGGGAGTGATTTAACTACCCCAATTACCTCAGCCACGGTGATAGAACTGTTCACGTACGTATCCTCAGACTCTGCTTCCTCTACGGATGGCACGTCAGTGGGATTGAGAAGGGCCTCGAAGTATTCCTTCCACCAACCAACTATATCCACAGTCGAGGTCAGCAAGCCCCCGTCCGCACTGTAAACAGTGTGAACTGGGGGCTGCTTCCCCTTTCTGAGGTGTCGGACGGTTTGCCAGAACCTCTTCGAGGCCGACCGAAAGTCGTGCTCCATAGCCTCACCGAACTCCTCCCACACCCGAGTTTTTGCCTCGACCACCGCCGAAGCCGCGTGCCGCTTGGCCTGCCGGTACCTGTCAGCTGCTTCGGGAGTCCCGCAAGCCATCCATGCTCGATAGGACTCCTTTTTCAGCTTGACGGCAGCCCTAACCCCCGGTGTCCACCATCGGGTTCGGGGCTTGCCACCACGACTGGCACCGACCACCTTGCGGCCGCAACCACAACTGGCTGCCTCAGCAATAGAGGCACGGAATACGGCCCATTCGGACTCAATATCCCGGTCCTCCCTCGAAATGCAGGCGAAGCTCTGCCGGAGATGAGAGTTGAAGACTCGACGAACGGGAGATTCTGCCAGACGTTCCCAGCACACCCTCACTACGCGTTTGGGTCTGCCAGGTCTGTCCGGCATCCTTCCCCGCCATCTAATCCAACTCATCACCAGGTGGTGGTCAGTTGACAGCTCAGCCCCTCTCTTCACCCGCGTGTCCAGAACATGCGGACGCAGGTCTGATGATACGACCACAAAGTCGATCATAGACCTGCGACCTAGGGTGTCCTGGTGCCAAGTGCACTTATGGACATCCTTATGTTCGAACATGGTGTTTGTTATGGACAAACTGTAATTCGCACAGAAGTCCAGCAACAACACACCGCACGGGTTCAGGTCAGGGAGGCCGTTCCTCCCAACCACGCCCCTCCAAGTCACACTGTCATTGCCCACATGGGCGTTGAAGTCTCCCAGTAGAACTATGGAGTCACCAGCTGGGGTGCTCTCCAGCACCCCTCTGATAGACTCCAAGAAGGCTGGGTACTCTGAACTGCCGTTCGGCGCATACGCACAAACCACAGTCAGGACCCTTTCCCCAGCCCTAAGGCGTAGGGAAATAACCCTCTCGTTTACTGGGGATGACTCCAACACAGAGGCACCAAGCCGGGGGGCTAACAATAAGCCCACACCAGCTCGCCGCCTCTCCCCTGCGGCAACTCCAGAGAAGAACAAGGTCCAGCCCCTCTCAAGGAATTTGGTTCCAGAGCCCAAACTGTGGGTTGAGGTGAGTCCGACTATATCTAGTCGGAATGTCTCCGCCTCTTCCACAAGCTCGGGCTCCTTCCCCACCAGAGAAGTGACATTCCATGTCCCAAGAACCAGATTTGGCCGCCGAAAACCAGGTCGCCCGGACACCCACCCTCGACCACTGGCCAAATCACACAGCACCGGACCCTTATGCTTGCCCCTGCAGGTGGTGGGTCTGCGGGGGGGAGTTCCCGTGTGGCTTCTTCGGGCTAGGCCCGGCCAGGTCCCACGGGTAAAGACCTGACCACCAGGCTCTCGCCTGCGAGCCCCTCCCCCAGGCCTGGCTCCAGGGTGAGGCCCCATGTATCCCACGTCCGGGCGAGGTGCGGTCACTCCTCTTGTTTTTTTTCATACGGGTCTTCTGAATCACTCTTAGTCTGGCCCGTCACCTAGAACCTGTTTGCCTTGGGAGACCCTACCAGACCCGACAACATAGCTACTAGGATCACTCGGGCACTCAAACCCCTCCACCACGGTAAGGTGGTGATTCACGGAGGGGAGACATTCCACAGAATGTCTCCCCAGATGGGAGACATTCTCTTATCCCATCAAAAATATTACTTAAATAATTATTTCAGCCAAGGGTGCTGATGGTGCAAAAATGCCAACATTTGCCATTGAGTCTGGGTTCACAGCCAAACTGGCCTCAGCATCCACTCCAATACCTCTGTGGTTCGACGCTGCAAAGGCACAAATCCTATCTCTCAGCAGCGCAGCAGAGGACGTTCTTGCTGCAGGCGAGTTAGATCCGAATTGTTGCAATTTTTTCAGCACAACAGGAAAGCATGCTAAAGATGAACTTTCAGCAAAGTTTAACCAAAGGTCAGCTGCAATAAAATGTTCAGAATCCCACGGTGATGGCGGTCTTGAAAAGCATTTGAAAAGTAATAAATAAAGACAAAGGAACCTTCCAGCGAACGAGACAGTCTCCACTTAGATGACCTCAGCCGTCCCACGCCGCTGCAAGCATATGCGTAAAACAGAGCGGCCAAACACCTAGACGCACTCAGCAGACTCTCAAGCGCAAATATCATGCGGTTTCCTGTCTGGTGCGTTTCTCTAGAAAGCCCACGCTGCTTTCTCCAGCCTTTTTTAGATGGATTCTCCAGTCTGTTTGGCCACTTTGCAAACTTGGCTTGACGCTCCACGGTGACCCGCTGAACTCACACCTCAGTAGCCTCTCCAAAAGCGCCAAGCTAATTATTATGTTACAATTTTTTTTCCTCCCCGTTACCCCCAAAACAAAGTGAGGGACTGACAAAGTTGTCACACAATCCCCACCGGGAGGAGAATAGTCTTTTCAACAGAACCTTTCCTTCTACGCTTTTCCAGTCTCAAGAGGTTCTCTAACGCAGCAGGGAGGCATCAAGAAGCAGACAAACCAAACCAAATTTCTCTACAGTCTGAAGACGAAGGCTGCATTGAAGGATTCTTGACAACTTTGGGGAAAAGTTGATGCAATGAGAAAGAATAAACACTTTATTTAGCGTACATTTTCTTGGTTACCTGCATTTATTTTAGATGTTCCGGAATGTTTCAGTTTCTATGCCAACCTGTTTAGGCAGCAAACAAACAATTAAAAACGCGCCTATGGCTAAACTTCCTTCTGAAATTGTTCTCTTTTTCAATCATTTATGTAAAAGGATTGGAGTATCTTTCTCAATGTTCTGAACTCCTTTTTCCATGCCAGTGTTGTGGCGTCGTGTCTTTAAGCGCCACTCCTTTTCACGTCACGTCACTTTATAACCAGTATTTTTGGCACCTTATAATACCTGCATGCTTTTACTTATCACTGATTTCAATTTCAATTTTCTACTCAGGCTTCTATGTTTAGTAAGTGTTAGTTCTATGTTTATTTAATGCTCTATGTTTACTTAGAATTCTATGTCACTGAGTCGTCAAAGAAAGTTCCTAGTTTGTGAATTGTTCACTTACAATGGCAACAAAGTTTTGTAAATTTTGTAATAAATGGCAGTGCGCTCCATTTTTTTGACTAATCAGAAATCAGTTCCACAAACTGAACCGATTTCTTCACAATAAATTAAACGATTACTACACTGGTCCCTTGTTTATGGCGGTTAATTGATTTCAGACCCGACCGCAATAAGTGAATTTCCGCAAAGTAGGATTCAATATTAAAACACAGAATATTTTCAATGTTAGAGCATAGAAAACTTGTTTGACTTTCTAAATACAGGTTTAAACAATATCAGAGCCCTGTAACTAGTTCGCCTCTCCAATTTACTTAATTATTACTAATGCCTTTCAAACAGAGTGGTGCCAAAAACGTACCACTTCCACACAGAATGGCACGTCAGCTGAGCTCTGCTGCCTCAGCAGCCAGTCACCATGCAGTGTGAAATGTAGTGTAATGTAATGTCAAGTCTTATAACATTACTGATGCCTATTGACTACAATAGTACATATAAAGTGTCTTTCAAAATATTTTCACAAATAATAGGTCATAGTCAACCAGAAAACAAAACAACCATAATTTATAAATTAATTATTTTTTGAAAAAACCCAATATATTGAAGGAGCAGTATTGGAACCGCAATATAGGTAAGGACAACCAATGACGTAGGAATGAGCGATATAGATTTGGTCCATAGAGATTTTCAATCTATCGCCTTTTCACCTTTTAAAATCCCATGTTTGGTGCTCTCCTGCAAATTCCACAACGGTAAATTTGTGGCTTTTTTTCCCCCCATCTCTCGTCTCGCCGTCTGATGATTTCGGGACTGCAGTAACAACCGCCATTTGGGCCGAGAATGGCCCCGTGTCTTGGGATTGGATCCTCCATCTGAGAGCCGGTGGAATTTTTTGGGGTCTGCCCTTTGACCCAAAGGATGTTTGAAGACGTTTGAAATGACTGTCTTACTGCCTCCAACCTCAGCAGCAACGGGGTGCTGCGAGAGGCGTTCGCTTATGCTGATCAACAATCCCACCATGTTCAAAGATAGAAAGCTTTTTTGTCTTTGCCATCAAGAGATCATGACAGTGTGAATACCTGACACTAAATCACATTCAGTCCACATTTTTGCCAACATCTGTGCCCTTTTGATCAGCTGAACAGTCTATTTCCCTTCAGTTGCTTACTCATTTTTTTGTCTCACTCCCATTTCTTCTTTTTGCATTTTGAATCTCACCGCAGAACCTCCTTAAAATGTAAATTTTCGCCATTTTTAAACTGGTATTGACATTTTGATCCGGAATGTATATTGTTATCGCAAGAGGCTGAAATATACTGTATATTGCAAAATGGATTCTCAGCCATATGGCTCATTGTATCCCTTGATCTGCAGGAAAATGTAAACCATACGTGAACCTGCTAACTGTTTAAACCTCATGCCTGTAGCTTTCTGCAGTCACAGCTGAATAAGAAATAAAACATTAAATGCACCCGAGGCTTCACAAAGGCTGACTGACTGCCAGCTGTCAACTAAACATAAATCTTCCAAGAATCACCGTACCCAAGGCTGAAACTTAAGCGCACCTCTGTGCCACGACTGGGATGCCAGTCCACAGGAGGGATGCCGGGGCTTTTTGCTGCTGCACTCCTGTCAAGTGCCAGCACGCCTTGTCGTCGGGCAGATGGTGATGGCAATTCTTGGGCTTGCATTTAGCTACCGCCGCTACATGTGTGTGTTTGTGTGTGCGGGACTGTATGGGGTTGTCAGAGTCAAAGAGGGGTGCAACCTGACCCCCCTCGCCTCATCTAACTTGGTCCGTGCACGCGAACTGGGACAGCTGCCATGCTCTCTGAGACTCTGGTTCCACAGTGTGTCACAGGAAGACGGCTACAGCTAAAAGAACCTTCCCTTAAACATGTGAAGGGTTTAACATAACAGGATAGAAAAAGCAGGAAACGTTTTTGAGCGATGACAGCAATCTCTGTTCACATTCAGCTGCAAATATATTTCAACATGCATGTCAGGCCAGTAGGGGGCGCCGTTATTAGCACAAACACAGCAAAAGCCCCGTAGACCACAGAGATGTGACGCAGTTTCGCAATTACAGGCAACCATTTGGAGTGTCCCAATTTAAATGGAAAAAATCAAAGATGTTAGCATTTTGCAATGAGGAAGATGAAGAAATGCCCCAAATGAAAGTACACAGAGTTGTGGCGCCCATCTAGAACAGGTGTGTACAAACTTTCCCCAGCAAGGGCCACATATGGTAAAATGAAATGACACGGAGATCACTTTGATATTTTATATTTTGTAAACCAACCCATGTAGATATGCTAACAAAACAGCCTGCATCTCAGCTTTGGGTTATGGGTGACACATTACTATGAACTTTTTCTCCACTGCTCGTTTTCTATTTCTGCTGTTGTTGTTTTTCAATTGTACAAATATTTCAGCTTTCTTTTCTGGATTTTCTGTAACATTGTGACTTTATTCCCATGATATTTTGACTCTTTTTTTCCCATAATATAACAATTTTCCCCCCAACTTAATTTCCCAAAAATAGCTTGTAAAACAACGTTTGTGATGCACGTAGCAAGATGATACAGCCTGTGCCAGACAGGCCGTAATTTGTCAATTAACAATTAAGACAGTTAATTTGTCAATTAACTGCATAATCGATTAATCATTGCAGCTCTAATTATGACATCATACCAATAAATCCATCCATCCATCCATTTTCTATGCCGCTTATCCTCATTAGGGTCACGGGGATGCTAGAGCCTATCCCAGCAGACTTTGGGCGAGAGGCGGGGTACACCCTGGACTGGTCGCCAGTCAATCGCAGGGCAACCAATAAATCCAATAACATTAAAAATTGTTCTGATAACTCATAATACTGGTTCTCCTAATAGTAGTGATGTCATGATATTTGATTAGAACAAATCAACACGTTGAGTTGGTCGAATCCTAATTTGTTCAAGGTCTGCAAAACTACACTAAAAAAGATTCTTGTTTTTGAGAAGCAAAAAGTTAACAGTATCAGTTTAGAAAAAAACGACTGTGCATCTCGAATTAATAGTATGAGTTGACATTTCTGCACAATTAAAGTCAAGTTTCAGTTAGGGAGTCTGTATGATGCTCCCTTGCCCAATAACCACTACTGCCTTCCCTTAAAAAATTCAAACCGTGTCTCAAGAGGCATTGGGGCTCTCTATACAGTACCAGTCAAAAGTTTAGACACACCTCTTTCAATAATATGGTAAACTTTTGACTGATACCTTGTGTGCCAATTGCATGTGGCAATTCCTGTCAAACTCATAGTAGACATGCAGTCCACGTCATTATGAATCATCAATAGGAATTTAAAAAAAAGGAAAAAACGTAACACCATTTCGCCTCAGCTAAACAAGTACGTGACAACAGGTGGAGTGGAACAGTTAAACAGGCTAAAAGTAGCATTAGTAAACACCCTTGGCTTTGAACCAATGCTTTTTCCAGCACCATCCACCACCCCCTCCAGAGAACCCAGACGGCAGGTTGGCCCTCTTCGGACCGCAACCCAGGTGCCCGGCTGCGGTGGTTCTGTGGTTGGTGGGGAACAGGGTGGTATGGAGAGGAAGAAGTGGAGTGGGGACAAGGGACTTTAAAGGGTAGGAGTAGCAGAAGGGACAAAACGGGGGGTGGGGGGTCAGGTATTGACAGACAACTCGCCGTGTGTGAGGTCTCCTTTCACGGTCAACCAAGATGCACCTTAATCAGTGAACAAATGAGCTACTATCAGTTTCAATATTGAACGTTTAGTTCGTCTTTGCTAAAGATGACGTTCCTAGTTTGTAAAAACAAAAACCAAAAAAAAAGGTCACAACATGTTTACTGAAAGCTGAGACTGTAATATGATGAGTATACATTCATTCAGCGAGCGCTTCCTGTGGCCTTACTTAACATTTCCACAATACAGACGTGTTTTTTTGGTTGCCTCCCTGCCCGCAAGCAACCTGCAAACAATTTGTACCCACCCATTTACATCACTGCCAATAAACCTAATACCAGTGAAAACGCCCCTTCATTTGGACAATACAACAAAGTCTTTGTGCCAAAGATCACAAATATTATTGCAGGATCATCTAGACCACACGTTCTCAAGTACAACATATATTTAGATACAGAAAGCCCTCCGGCAAAAAGCCAAAGACAAAAGAAACAGCAATTAAGAACATTCAAAAACATTTCTTGAATGATAATACTTTTAAAAATTATTTTTTAGCAAGGCTTTTTATCATATGCTCTCGATCAAAAGTAAGACCAGCTGAAAAATTTCTAGAATGTACATATTGCACTGCTCCTGGATCTTTAGGAGGTTCTACGTAGAGCTTCCAAAGGCAGAAAAAAGAAATGGGAAGTGAGACAAAAACATTTTGAGTACATTCAGGTGAAACAGGCCGTTCATCAGCTCATCAAAAGTCAAAAGGGTAAAATCTTGACAAAAACTGAATTGAATGTGATTTAGTGTCAGGTGTTCACACTGTCACGATCTCTTGCCCTCCCCCACTGCCCTTACACTCTCGGAGCAGGATGTGGCCAAGACATTTTAAAAGCAGAACCCTCGAAAGCTCCAGGTCCGGATGGTGTCTTTCCTTCCACCCTGAGACACTGTGCGGTAGAACTGGCGCCTGTTTTCACGGACATCTTCAATATCTCCTTGGAGTCATGCCATGTCCCAGCCTGCTTCAAGTTTTCCACCATTGTTCCCGTCCCCAAGAAGCCCAAGATCACTGGACTTAACGACTACAGACCTGTGGCGCTGACATCTGTGGTCATGAAGTCATTTGAGCGCCTGGTTTTGCCTCATCTCAAGTCCTTTACCTCCCCCCTCCTGGACCCTCTGCAGTTCGCCTACAGAGCCAACCGGTCTGTAGATGACTCCATCAACCTGGCCCTCCACTACATTCTGCAGCATCTGGACTCCCCAGGAACCTACGCCAGGTCCCTGTTTGTGGACTTCAGCTCTGCATTCAACACCAACCTCCCTGCTCTGCTCCAGCACAAGCTCACCCAGCTCAACGTGCCTGACTCCACTTGCAGGTGGATCACTGACTTCCTGACGGACCGGAGGCAGTGCGTGCGGCTGGGGAAGAAGGTCTCGGACATTCGGACTATCAGCATGTACGTCTCCAGAACTCGGGGGCGAGCGGGCCGGATACTTGCTGACTCTTCCCCCCCTGGACATGGACTATTTGAGCCACTCCCCTCTGGCAGAAGGTTACGGTCCATTCGGACCAGAACCTCTCGCCACAAGAACAGTTTCTTTCCTGCTGCTGTTGAACTCATGAACACGTTATAACATTTGCACTATGCTCACTTTATAACCAGTACTTTTGGCACCTTATAATACCTGCACTAAAAACACCCTCATGCTTTTACTTATCAATGATTTCAACTTTTTATTCAGGTTCCATGTTTAGTTAGTGTAAGTTCTATGTTTAATTAATGCTCTATGTTTACTTAGAACTCTACGTCGCACTGAGTCGCCAAAAAAAGTTCCTAGTTTGTGAATTGTTCACTTACAATGGCAAAAAAGTTTTTCTGATTCTGATTCTTTTTTTTTTTTTTTGTCTTGTCCAGCATCATAACAGCTGAATGGGAGTCAAGCTGCCTTTAAATGCTGAGCAAAATTTCTTTGCCATGGGAGATTTCATAATCCAAATGAGTCTCCCTTGGCATTTGACTGCGTTTATTATGAATTTTGTTGCGCCACATTTCGATGCCGGACCTGACCTGAAAAGGTGTCGGGTGGGGGGTGGGGGATATAAGAAAGGGTGCAGAAGAACCTCACAAACATATTTCAACCATATTATAAACAACCGTAAAAATCAAGATTTCCGCAACAACCAGAACCGACACAGAGCAAAATGAGCAAAAATACAGGGGAAAGAAGAAAATAATAATAATAATAATAATAATAATAATGATAATACTAATTTCATGTACACACACACATATATATACATGTATACATGCACATATTCGTACACGCATACATACACATACTGTGCACATACACATATCCATGCAGTACATACATACATACACACACATAGTGTGCATATATATGTATACACACATAAATACATACATATTTACTAATAATGATAAACATACAAGAAAAAACGAGAAAAGAAACAGAACCTCTTGAACAATGACCATCCAAATGACACGTGCAACAAATCTACATTAAATCTACATTACTCTGCAGTGACAGGATAACCGCATCAGAGCGAAACAGAGAACGAGGAGATGCCCGTGGTGAACACCGCCATGCATCCCAAACCACACTCCCTCCAAAAGCGAGGGCCCGACCAGGAAGACGCCGGAGCACGGCCCCCCAGCAGGCTCCCCACAGAGGGGAAGGCCCGACCCCGCCACCCCAAGGGGCAACCGCGAGTCCCCTCCGAAGAGGTGGAAGGGAGACCCGGCTCGACGCCGCCCGGCAGCCGAGCAGGGGCCACAGAAGGGGCCCGGGCGCCAACCGCCGGAACATCCGCCGGAGGCCGGCCAGCTTCGGGCAAGCAGGACAACCACTCCCGAGCCCCCGGGCCCAGAAGCCACCCAACCCCCCAAAGCAGGGGCCATACCCAACACCCCGGGAGCTCCAGGCCACCCCAGACACAACTGCCGCGAGCCATCGCCTTCCCCAACGCCAGAGGCAGGCGCCCATAGAGGGCCCATGGGTCTACTCCTCCCTCTCAGTCCCCGTGACCCGTCCACCCCAGCCCCAGTACCCACACCAAACCCTGTTCCTATACTCACACATGCCACCACATACACACCTAAATTTTCACATATGCACCTGGATGTGCCACCCCCCCAATGCCGCGAGCAGCATCACCGCGAGCTCCCCCGAGACACGGGGCCATGCCACCATACCCGGCCGCCGGAAAATCCACAGAGCGCCGCATGCACGCAGGCACTCCTCCCAGCACTGCCGCCGACCGACACCCGAAGCCAAAACAATCCCCCCCCCCCCTGATTCTGATTCTGATAGATGGCAAAGGCAAAAAAAGCTTTCTGTATTTGAACACGGTGGAATTGTTGAGCCGCGGAGGTTGGAGGCGGTAAGACAGTCATTTCAAGCTTCTTCAAACATCCTGAAGCTCAGGGAAAAAAAAGGTCAAGGGCAGACTCAAATTAATGTCACCGGCCCTGAGCCGAAGAATCTCATTGGCTGTCTGTCGAAACACAAACAAAGGTTGTTACTGGTGCCCAGTCAGCCAGAAAAGTTTTTAATAAGAACTTTCAGCTCCCTCCACAGGACCTGATGGCTTCCAACGTTACTGGCATGACAAGGAAATGCCACCTGAGATGTTCTCCACACAGCACAGTAGAGGGGCCACCAGAATGATCCTTCAATAGAACAATGGAGCTTCAGGTTGTGCACGGGTGTCAAGCGGCAGCCAGCTTTGTGGAAATGTTAAAGGGGTCATCCCTCACGACTGAAGGTCCTCTTCTGCGTGGTAATGATTGGCTTTTTCAACAGGTCAACGCTGCCAGAGGAATAAGCTCACTCTTTTGGACCATCCTGCATGTTCCCCTCATCTGAATCCAATGGACAACATTTGGGAACGGATGGCAAAGGTAGTTTACAAAAATGGACATCAATTCCAAACAGTGGATGCCTTCTGTGAAGCCATCTTCACCCAGTGGAGCAACATTCCCAATAGCCTCCTGGAAACACTCGCATCAAGCATGCCCTAACCCATTTTTCAGCTCATGACCAAGAATGGCACAGATATTCAATTTCCCTTTTTTTAACTGTGGTGTTAAACTTTTGATCAGCTGATGAACAGCCTTTTTCACTTTAATGTTTGTTTGCGATAAATTGCTTACGCAAAAATGTTTTTATCTCACTCCCATTTCTTCTTTTTGCATTTCAAAGCTCTACTTCGATCCTCCTTAAGATCCAAAAGTATAAAATGTACATTCTTCACATTTTTCAACTGGTCTTAAAATTTTGATCAGACGTATATCATCTCAAGGGAAAATACTATAGAAACTACACTTGAATATATTGTACCTTAGAGTAGTCAGTGTACAACACCACACCACCATTCGATTTTCTTACGCTTATCCGGGTCCGGGTCGCGGGGACAGAAGTTTCAGTAGGGAAGTCCTGACTTCCCGGTCTCCGGCGACCCTT
The DNA here is from genome assembly GCA_024372805.1 of Oostethus manadensis. NCBI lineage: Eukaryota > Metazoa > Chordata > Actinopteri > Syngnathiformes > Syngnathidae > Oostethus > Oostethus manadensis. The sequence continues at coordinate 254,524 of QODF01000388.1, read as the reverse complement.
TTCCAGCTCCAACGGGAGGACACCAAGCCGTTCCCAGGCCAGCTGTGAGACATAGTCCCTCCAGCGTGTCCTAGGTCTTCCCTTCTAGGTCTTCTCCTTCTCCCGGCTGGGCATGCCCGAAACACCTCACCAGGGAGGCGCCCGGGAGGCATTCGGACGAGATGCCCGAGCCACCTCAACTGGCTCCTCTCGATGTGAAGGAGCAGCGGCTCTACTCTAAATTCCTCCCGGATGGCCGAGCTCCTCACCCTATCTCTTAGAGTGAGTCCAGCCACCCTACAGAGGAAACTCATTTCCGCCGCTTGTACCCGCGATCTTGTTCTTTCGGTCATGACTCATAACTCATGACCATAGGTGAGGGTGGGAACGTAGATCGATCGGTAAACAGAGAGCTTTGCCTTCCGGCTCAGCTCTCTCTTCACCACGACGGTCCGGTACAGCGACCGCATTACTGCAGATGCTGTACCGATCCGTCTGTCGATCTCACGCTCCAACCTTCCCTCACTCGTGAACAGGACCCCGAGATACTTGAACTCCTCCACCTGAGGCAGGACCTCACTTCCCACCCGGAGGGTACAGTCCACCCGTTTCCGACTGTGAACCGTGGCCTCGGATTTGGAGGTGCTGAGTCTCATCCCAGAAGTTTCACACTCAGCTGCAAACCGCTCCAGTACACGCTGAAGGTCACAGACTGATAAGGACCACATCGTCTGCAAATAGCAGAGACGAGATGCTAAGGTCGCCACCACACCACCATTATTGTCCAAATAGCTGGCAACAAAAGTTACTTCTCCTTACAGTGAGCATGTCCAAATTCTGTCCATGGTGTGAATATTTAGCGTCAGCACTGTTGCTTTCTACCACTGCCTTAATCCTCTTGGGCATAGAATTGACCGGAGCTGCATAGGTTGTTATTGAAATCCCCCTTCCACTCCTTTATGATGACATCACTCGTGTAGTCTGTGCTTCCTTCATTCCTTCATTGAGGATGCCCCCAGGTCAGGTTCAGGTCTAGAGTTGACACACTTTGCCACTACCTCACCTGCAGCTTGTTCAGCAAGGCCTAGATCCTCTTGGATGTGTGTTTGGGATAGGTTGCAAACCTGCTATAAGGCTCAATTTCTGCTTCAAAATGTCACCATATATGTCGGAATTCATGTTTCTCTTTGATGAACCACTCATGCTCCCCCAGGTCCCTACTTTACCACTTCCATTATCGTGCCATCACTTTGTTGCCAGCTATTTCTGCAGTGATGGCTGTGTGTTGGGAGTAAATGTACACTGCTATAGAGTACAAGCTGTACACTTATTACGAGTATCCCCATGTTTACTTTCGCTTGAGAAGATATATGGTAATAAAGGGAGGCATTCTCACTTTTGTTAGATACTGTACACGGTACAATCTGTGCGTGACATCAGCACCGTGCCCTCATTTTGCTTATTTAAAGATCGCAGCGTGTATTGTTGGGAAAATGATTTTGGCGGCGAACAAGGGCCGCATCGCATTTCAAAGTCGTTAGTCAGCCACCAGAACAGGTGTAATTTCATCTCCTCCTCCTACTGCATCGAGACTCGTCCTCTCCTCCAACCCGACCTGCCAGCCTCCACTGTAAATATAGTGCGAAGTGGGACAGAACCCATGAATTGTGTTGTTTTCCCCCACTTTTTTTTTAATTATGTCGTTCTTCTAGACGTCGGGCATATGGGTTACAGGCTGACCTCGGTGGACCGATGTAGCTCACTACATTTACAGTAGTGAAAGAAGAAATAAATGGGTCTTGCACTGTGCCACTATTAAATATTTACAGCCATATATTCCTCAGTTACCTCACCTGCTTTAAATAGGCCAGTGACATCATTTATTTTTATGCGAATTTGAGACACATTGATTTCTTGTTGGAAATGAGATCTCTGAGGGAGTACGGGGATTTCAACTCTTTATACACTAACTTGTATTACTTTTTCTCTTCAAAATGCACAATTTTTGACGTATGATTTTTCACTCTGACTTTTTTCTTGTAATAATATTCTAGAAAAAAAATACAACCTTCATTTTTTGTGTATTATTTTTGTTTCTTGTAATACAACTTTATTGTAATAACTATTTGTCATTGAAGCAATTTTTTTTTACATTTACGCTTTTACTTAATTTAATCACACTTGCGTGTTGCATGTAAATATACATTCAATTATAAATATTGTAATACATCTAAACAAAAACACAATTACATTGTCAATTACAATGACATCCATCTAGAAACAGGCATATGGTAATTGAACTTACCATTTGCCCATTGAGGTCCTGTGAGGCCTCCATCACCTCTCTGGTTGTGATCCTCACACTTCAGCTGCAAAAAAAAAAAAAGTGAGAAAATGTGCATAAGCAGACACATTGTTGCATTATTTGTTTACAGCTATTTACTTACTTACACTAGCATCCAACTTTATTGGCAAGTGATCACTTCTAATGATAAGATAATAGCAATTATGCCAAATGTGCTTGAAACCTGCCGCAACCCTAATCTATGTGTGCGCGTGTGTGTTGATGTGTCACTCGGTGTGTTTATGTGTGAGCAACAAGAGACGGGAAGGAGGTCGGTGGCGGTGGGCAGCGGCGTATCGTCTTCAGCTGAGGGCCAAGCGGAGAGATAATTGCAGAAGTAAATATCAACAATGAAAAGGGAGACGTGTCAATGATACGCGTGTTTGGTTGGCAGTTGCACTCGACCATACGAGAACACTAAGGCTGTGTGTTTGTGTGGCGGCGGCGGCGAGGGATTGTGACGTGATTGTGTGGACGAGGTGAGACTGATGTCACCATTTAAAAAACCAAAAACACAAAGTGGAGTGGAGTCAACTGACCCCGTAGCCCTCCCTGTGTCCACAACTCCAGCCATTTTGACCCTTTAGAGCCACCATAGTTTGTGTGCGTGTTCAACAACACAGGCTGTGAAAACGACTGACATTTTCTCTTAAAACAACTTTTTTTATTTTACATTATGAATATTTTTCATTATACAGTGAGGGAAAAAACTATTTGAACCCCAGCTAATGAAGTTTGCCCACTAACAAAGAAATGATCAGTCTATAATTTCAATGGTAGGTTTATTTGAACACTGAGAGACAACAATGACAAAAAAATCCAGAAAAATGCGTTTCAAGAAGAGTTATAAATTAATTTGCATTTCCATGCAGGAAAAAAGTATTACTTGTGGCAAAACCTTTGTTGGCAATCACAGAGGTCACCTGTTTCTTGTAGTTGGCCACAAGGTTTGCACACATCTCAGGGGGGATTTTGGCCCACTCCTCTTTGCAGATCCTCTCCAAGTCATTAATGTTTCGTGGCTGATGTTTGGCAACTCGAACTTTCAGATCCCTCCACAGATTTTCTATGGGATTAAGGTCTGGGGACTGACTAGGCCACTCCATGACCTTAATATGCTTCTTCTTGAGCCAATCTTTTGTTGCCTTGGCCGTGTCTTTTGGATCATTGTCATGCTGGAATACCCAACTACGACCCATTTTCAATGCCCTGACTGAGGGAAGGAGGTTCTCACCCAACACTTGACGGTACATGGCCCCATCCATCCTCCCTTTGATGCGGTGCAATTGTCCTGTCCCCTTGGCAGAAAAACACCCCCAAAGCATAATGTTTCCACCTCCATATTTGACTGTGGGGACGGTGTTTTTGGAGTCATAGGCAGCATTCCTCCTCCTCCAATCACGGCGAGTTGAGTTGATCCCAAAGAGCTCAATTTTGGTCTCATCTGACCACAACACTTTCACCCGGTCTTCCTCTGAATCAGTCAGATGTTCGATGGCAAACTTCAAACGGGCCTGTAGATGGACTTTCTTGAGCAGGGGGACCTTGCGAGCACAGCAGGATTTCAGTCCTTCACGGCGTTGTGGGTTACCAACTGTTTTTGTGGTGACTATGGTCCCAGCTGCCTTAGATCTTGGCAAGTTCCTCCCGAGTGGTTCTGGGCTGATTCCTCACCGTTCTCGTTATCATTGAAACTCCACGAGGTGAGATCTTGCATGGAGCTCCAGACCGAGGGAGATTGGCAGTTAATTTATGTTTCTTCCATTTGCTAATAATTGCAGCAACCGTTGTCACCTTCTCACCCAGCTGCTTGGCGATGGTCTTGTAGCCCATTCCAGCTTTGTGTAGGTCCACAATCTTGTCCCTGACATCCTTGGAAAGCTCTTTAGTCTTGGCCATGGTGCAGAGTTTGGCATCTGGATTGATTGATTGCTTCTGTGGACAGGTCTCTTTTATACAGGTAAAGAGCTGAGAGGCCTGCCAATGTAAGCTCGTTACCTGTATAAAATCCACCTGGGAGCTAGAGATCTTGCTGACGGATAGGGGATTAAGTACTTATTTTCTTCATGGAAATGCAAATTAATTTATAACTCTTTTTGAAGCACATTTTTCTGGATTTTGTTTGTCATTGTTGTCTCTCAGTGTTCAAATAAACCTACCATTGAAATTATAGACTTATCATTTCTTTGTTAGTGGGCAAACTTACAAAATCAGCTGGGGTTCAAATAGTTTTTTCCCTCACTGTATATTAAAAATGGTTCACTATATTAGCATATATATTTATTATATTAACCTGCTAAAGATTAAAATAAAAAATAGATGTTTTTTTTAATGATTAAGAATCTCTATTAGCGTAAATTTCTTTTGAAAATACATTTTATACATTTTTTTCTATTTAATTTTTTAACAAAATGTCTTTCCTGCTAAAGGTACACAACATATTCATATACAGTATTATTATATGATGAACTCTTTGTGACACTATTTCCTTTTAATAAATAATTTTTCATATTTATTATTGGGTTTTTTAAGCAGCTTTTTAGTGTAATTTCAGACTAAAAGATAAAAATGACAAATAGTGAAAATAGTGATTTTTTTTTTTAATAACTCTTTAGACAACTTCTATCCATCCATCTTCTATGGGTCGCGTGGATATGCTGGAGCTTATCCCAGCTGACTTTGGGCGAGAGACGGGGTACACCCTGGACTGGTTGCCAGCCAAAGGCCGGGTACTCTATAGACAAACAATCCTTAACACTCACATTCATATCTACGGACAATTTAGATGTAATTAACTTGTTAATTTAATTAGTTAATTAACTTGATATGCATGATTTTGGAATGTGGGAGGAAACCGGGGTAGCCGGAGAAAATCCACACATGCATGGGGAGAACATGCAAACTCCACACAAAGATGCTCAAGTGGAGATTCAAACCCAGGTCTTCTGACAACAACTCAGCCACCATGCGGCCTCATAAGACAACTTTTATTTTTTTTTTGTATTTTTTTTTTTTTTACATTAAGTACATCATACTTTATTAACTTAGTGTCATTTCCAGTAAAAAAAAAAAATACACATTTATCTGATTTAAAATAAAACTCTCATCAAATTTTGCTCTTAACTGAACACATGATGCAAAAATTTGAGAAGGAGAAAAAATGAAGACCATCCTACCTGTGGTTACCTCCACAGGTAGGGGAGTTATCATTTGTGTTGTTGACTATTACCACTACTGTCATTTTTGGATAAAAAAGGCCATTAAAACCCCCCCATACATTAGGATTATAGTCAGTGACCTGAGCCTTTTATTACCTCCAGACTTGTATAAAGACGAATGCTTGTTTTCCGGCTCAATAAAAGTCAAACTCGGTGGCATCCTTTTAATTTTTCATAGCTGCTGCTCCTGAAACCCAAGACAATAATGCGTCTCTCAGGTGAATTGATTTGTCCGCCACCACCACCTCTGGTAGTATCCACCCCTCACCTTCCACTCCGTCTCCTTTCTGCTAACCAGTCAGTAATTCTGCATAAAAATAACTTAACTACAAGGCATGCATGCATTTAAAGTACTTTTTAATACATAATAACTTTGCATTTGCAAAATTCCTGGTGCGTCACGTCGTCCCTAAGAGGACCCGGAGGTCACCTGACACTGAGCAGTGAATCAATGATGCCTACCATTTCCTCCACAGTCCCACAAGAGAGAATTCAATTTCTTACAGTAGAAGAAGCGCTGATTGAAGGGAGGAAGGGTTGCACCGAGGAGGATTTACAAGGCGATCTCTACACGCTGCAAAGACGGCAAAGACAAGAATATGTTGAACAAACCGCAGAGTGAGGTTGTGGTGAAAAGGTACACGATTATATGACCCCCTCCTTTAAAAAAAACATCATTTCATAATATCAGTCATTTATACAGTCATAATAGTACTTAATTCAACGTATTTGAAAAAGGAGTAGAACGGAGCCTTCCCCACGGTTCTACTACTGATAGTTTGTTCACAAGCGTTCTTTCTTCAACGTTTTTTATTCACGTCAGTCTGACCTGATGTGCTGCTGCATGCAAATACTGCTACATTCCCTATTAAATATAACATGAAAATAAATATTTATTATTATTATTTACATAACTCCGGTTTCCTCCCACGTTCCAAAAACATGCATGTTAGGTTAATTGGCGACCCTAAATTGTCCATTAGAGTATGAATGTGAGTGTGAATGTTTGTTTGTCTATATGTGCCCTGCGATTGACTGGCGACCAGTCCAGGGTGTACACCGCCTCTCGCCCAAAGTCTGCTGGGATAGGCTCCAGCATCCCCGTGACCCTAATGGGGATAAGTGGTATAGAAAATGAATGAATGAATGAATTATTTACATATATTATTGTATATATTTACTTATATATGTATTTACTTTAGCTGAGCTGATGTGCTGCTGCAGGCAAATACTGATACATGAATGAATAAATCATGCTATATAAATTTATATATGATTTAATTTTTAAAGAATGCCCTATTCAATAGCAAAAAAATACAAAATTGTTTATTATGTATATTTATTGAATACATAATTTAATTAAATAATACATACATGGCATAATACATAAAATAATAAAATATTCTATATTAATTTATATATTTCATTACATTTTCCCTTTTGAATTTAAAAAAAGTTAATATAAACATGTATTATTATGTATATGTATTGAAGACATAATTTCATTATAATTATCATCTATTTTTATTTACACCGGCTGAGCTGAGGTGCTGCTGCAGGCAAATACTAATATATAAATGAATAAATTATGGTAAATTAATTGATATATTTAATGACTTAATTACATATTTTCCCATTTGAATTTTTAAAAGGTTAATATCAATTCAATCTATCTTTATTTACACCAGTACTATATTTGTGTTAGAAATTAATAGATTTAGATAGTCAGGTAAGAACTGTCAAATATTTTATTTTATTTATTTTAAAATATATTACATGTAAATTTACACATATTAAAAATAATAATGACAATATATTAAAAATATTTGCCAACATATGAAATGTTAATTATTATTTATTTATTAACATTTTTATTAATTATGAAAAAGAACATTTGAATAAAATTGTATATTTAAGTAAAAAATAATCTGTTCACACCAGATTATTCTAAAAATAAGTCCCATTTTCTCCTTCCTCTACTCCACTCCCCATTAAGTACACAACCACTGTGGAATTAGAGCTGATAAATATGCAGAATCTGCCTTTCCAAATATAATAAAACGTCTCTATTATTAGCCATAACTGTAACAATTGCACTGCATCATTCTTTTAACTACCGTAGAGAAGAACTATTAGAAATCGCTCTCAGTGCGATGTGGTGCACTTGAACACCACTGTAAATAAGAAATACACTGCTAAATGAATCCATCTATAACAGTATGTTTATTAATCGTGTACAAGTACATGCAAGTTAGTCATTCTAAATAGCCGGGCTGATATACTGTAAACCACGCCGCCACTTATTTCCAGGTGCCCAGAAATGCACAAGTGACATCTGCACAAGTTATTCCGGCCATGTGTCTGTACTGTAGCCCCTTGAATATAATGTACTACTCATGCATGTGAAATCTAATCTCGCAGCCAATGGATTAGAATGCAGTAACCCCCGTACAACATGTCATGTCGTTGAGGGCAGGCCAAAAGCCGGATGGACGAACCCAAGCCCTCGGCATTCCCATTTCCTACATGTCAAGTAGGAACACAAACTCCACGTGGACTGGGAAAGAAATACCTACATCATTTGACTTAAACTGACTGTTATGAGTAATAATTCCTACACTACACATTTGCCATGATCGGTCGCAAGTCCACATATGATGCAGATAGTGGGCATACATGCAAATATTAACAACAAAAAATGTCTAAGTGTATGCCTAAAATGACCTATATTTCCCCCCAACACTTGATATGATTGGTAGAAGTGCGCTACTCAATCCACATATTGATATTATCGATACTATACAACACTAAAATGTGATCATAATCATGATCAAGAAATTAAAGGCAGATATGACTAAATCATTCAGTGATCTTGAAATCACTTTCTGTAATAGTAATAGTAATAAACTGTGTTTACTTATCAGACTGATAGCAGAATTTCTAGTTTCATCCACCTCTAATGATTGGTGGTGATGTATGGCCACATACTGTAGTTATTAGATATCATACTCAAAACCAGTGCTATTTTAAATTGGAAACATATATTTATGAATCATATTTTATTTTCAGTTTAATACATTTACACGTGAACACAATAAATACAATAAAAAATTCTTTTTTTTTTTTTTTTTCTTTTTTTTTTTAAATTATTAATTAATTTTTTAATTTTTCTTTTTTTTGCCAGCAAGTAGTCAGGCCCCAGGTCCAGTTTACTTGCTGGTGCAGCTCATATTGAATGGCTCTCCCCTGCTGCTCGCAGGCTGTCACTGACTTGTTTACAACATCCCGAACCAACTAGCACAACAAAGCGAAAGAATTGTTAACAGAAAGCAGTCAGAGCCGAGTTGCGGTGAGTTGACGGCAACTTTGCTCTGAGTTGGCGTCCAAGTTGCAGAAACAGCAGCAGGCTGCTCAGAGCCATCAGCGCCAACTTCATTATTGAATATGGAGCGGCAACTGCGCATGCGCGCTGCTGCCTGACGGACACTGACGGTCACGTTAAGTAACGGGCTCTACCAAGTTGTTGATATAAAATATTTCATCTGAGAAATGCTTATATATATCAATTTCATATATATTGTCTTTAGTGTCGGGACTCCACACTCTTCATATGAGCTTATTTTAGCATGAGGATAAGCGGCATAGAAAATTATTCATTAATTAATAAGTTACTTCTTTTTTTAATGTCATAGTTTTGTTGTAGAAAGCTCTATCTGGCTAGCTGTTGTGCTAGCTAGCTACTTAGCTAGCTGCCTGTGGGCACACTCTTTCTCTGTACGACGGCGTATTCGGGCCACGTTAAAACAAACACAACAACGTACGCTTTTGAGATTAAAAGTCGCAATTTAACCGCGCAGCGTCTTTTAAATGAAGCATTAAAATCATTAAAAGCATTAAAAAAAGATTTAGAGAATTAAGTCTTAACTTTACGTCAATAGTGTTGTATATTTACAAGAGAAGATCTTCATATTACGATAGTAAAAACATAACTTTATGGGAATCCATCCATCGCGGGGGCAGCAGCCTAAGCAGGGAAGCCCAGACTTCCCTCTCCCCGGCCACTTTGTTCAGCTCTTCCTGGCGGATGCCAAGGCGTTCCTAGGCCAGCTGAGAGACCGGTTGGACGTGCCCTGAACACCTCCCCAGGGAGGCATCCGGAAGGCATCCTAAGCAGATGCCCGAGCCACCTCATCTGGATCCTTTCAGTGCAGAGGAACAGCGGTTCTACTCCGAGTCTCTCCCGGATGACAGTGCTTCTCACCCTATCTCTAAGGGAGAGCCCAGCCACCCTGCGGAGAAAACTCATGTACTCTTGTACCCGTGATCATGTCCTTTCGGTCACCCCCCAAAGCTCACGACCATAGGTGAGGGTAGGAACGTAGATCGACCGGTAAATTGAGAGTTTTGCCTTTCAGCTCAGCTCTCTCTTCACTACGACAGACCGGTGCAGAGTCCGAATTACTGCAGACGCCGCACCAATCCGCCTGTCCATCTCGCGTTCCATCATTCCCTCACTCATGAACAAGACCACGAGGTACTTAAACTCTTCCATTTGAAGCATGACCTCATCCCCGACACGGAGACGGCACTCCACCCTTTTCGGGGCAAGAACCATGGACTCGGATGTCCTGATTCTCATCCCAGCCGGTTCACACTCGGCTGCGAACCGATCCAGTGAGAGTTGAAGGTCACGGCTCGATGAAGCCAACAGGACCACATCATCTGCAAAAAGCAGAGACCGAATCCTGCGGTCACCAAACCTCAACACCTAGAAATTCTGTCCATGAAAGTAATGAACAGAATCGGTGACACTGGAAACCGGTCTGACTTATTGCCGGCAATGCAAATCAAACTCTGACACCGGTCATACAGGGAACGAACCGCCTGGATTAGGTGGTCCAATACCCCATATTCACTATATGCACCCCCCAACTGCATTCCCAGAGGAACAAGGTCAAGTCCACAAAACACATGTAGACTGGTTGGGCAAACTCCCGTGCACCCTCAAAGACCCTGCCGAGGGTATAGAGTTGGTCCACAGTTCCACGACCAGGACGAAAATCACACTGCTCCTCCAGAATCCGAGATTTGACTATCCGGCGAATCCACCTCTCCAGAACCCCTGAATAAACCTTACCAGGAAGACTGAGGAGTGTGATCCCACGATAGTTAGAACACACCCTCCGGTCCCCCTTCTTGACGAGGGGGACCACCACCCCGGTCTGCCAGTCCAGGGGCACCGACCTCGATTTCCACTCGATGCTGCAGAGTCAACCAAGACACGGCCACAGCATCCAGGGCCTTAAGGAACTTCGGGGGGGATCTCATCCACCCGCGGGGCCTTGCCACCAAGGAGATTTTTGATCACCTTGGTAACTTCAGCCCCAGAGATAGGAGAACCCGCCTCACAGTCCCCAGGTACTGCTTCCATGTTGAAAGACGTGTTGGTGGGATTGAGGAGGGCTTCAAAGTATTCCCTCCACCGGTGCGCAACATCTCGAGTTGAGGTCACCAGCACACCGTCCCCACCATACACGTTGTTGACTGTGCACTGCGTCCCCCTCCTGAGATTTGCGGATCTATAGACTGCAGCGCATTGTGCGCTCCGCTGAAAAAGTGATCGGCTGCAGCCTTCCATCTCTCCAGGACCTGTACGTCTCCAGAACTCAGGGGCGAGCAGGCCGGATACTTGCTGACTTATCCCACCCTGGACATGGACTATTTGAGCCACTCCCCTCTGGTAGAAGGTTACTGTCCATCCGGACCAGAACCTCTCGCCACAAGAACAGTTTCTTTCCTGCTGCTGTTGAACTCATGAACACTTTATAACATTTGCACTATGGTCACTTTATAATCAGTACTATTGTCACCTTATAACACATGCAGTAAAAAACACCTTCATGCCTTTACTTATCAGTGATTTCAACTCTTACTCAGGGTTCCATGTTTAGTTAGTTCTATGTTTATTTATTGCTCTGTTTATTTAGGATTCTACGTCGCACTGAGTCGCCCAAGAAGGTTCCTAGTTCATGAATTGTTCACTTACAATGGCAATAAAGTTTTTCTGATTCTGATTAGCTTAACCAGAAACAGGCTGGACCCTCTCTTGAACCCTGACCTTCTGTGCTTCACACACAGGTTCCAAATAAACGAAAAACTCACGCTGTGACGACGCCCAAAATAGCGGAAAGCTGCCGTGGCTGAACTGTCGCCGGTGGTGCTGCGTGTCGAGCAAGCTTAGAACACTTGGCAGAACATTTTGCAAGAAAGAGGCACGTCCAGGTGTTTTTGGAGGCGACAGACAGTGGAATTTCAAGGTAGCAGCCAATGCACCCCTTCTTTTTTTGTCCGGCCAGCTGTTGCATGATGAGCAGGGTTCAAACCTACCCCCCGCTCCCACACAAAAAAATGTTAAACGGCACGGAGCAAGTCAAAGAGCTCCCGCTTCTTGCCAGGCCAAGAAAATGGCCACACGCTCGTCAGTATTAATAGACTTGTGCAGAACATTCGCTCACGCTGGCTGGAGGTGCTGACTACGTAAAACGAGAAGATGCTTCCAGAAGTCTGAGTGTCAGGGTGAAAAGATAAAAATACCCAGTGAAAGATGGGCCTGGCCATTAGTCGCACAACCAGGCATGGGACATGTCAGCCTATCAGATGTGATTTATGGTTATTACTACAGCCAGGTCCAACTGCTCCCATCCAGCAATCCAAATTGATTTGCAAAATGAGGTTTATTTTAGGCTCCAATGCATGGACTAAATACTTCACTCGCATTTTTAACTTGGAGTGCACAATTATTTTTAGAAATTATTTTTATAAATTATTTTTAGAAATTATTTAAAAAGTGATGTCCTTTAGCTGTAGTCCTGTCATATCATTTTGTAGCCTACCTTTACAAAGCTATTGCTCAGTTTTTAAATATTCATTATTATTTTATTCTTTTATTTCCTACATTTTTGGCCAGTGGATATATGTTAAAATAATAAGCAACAAAAAAATCAAAGCATCAAGGCGGTGTATCAGAAGATCTAGCATTTATTCGCCTGAGCTCTTCACACAAAACCTGGGTACTGACGCAACTGTGCATTCTTTCCAGCAAGGTGCACTATATCCAAGCACACTCTTAGAGCAGCCCGTGTGACGCCACAGAGATCTCTGGCAAACCTTGTGCGCTTTTCAAACGCTTTGGCTGATTAGATTTTCTTGTGTGCTTGTGTGGTGTCTTTCCCCTCATTGCGGAGCATTTGGTACAGCTAGCATGCAAAATGTCAATTCATCCATCCAGGAAGGCATCCTAACCAGATGCCCGAGCCACCTCATCTGGGTCCTCTCAATGCGGAGGAGCAGCGGTTCTACTCCGAGTCTCTCCCGGATGACAGTGCCTCCCATCTTTTCTCTAAGGGAGAGCCCAGCTGCCCTGCGGAGAAAAATCATTTCGGCCGCTTATACCCGCGATCTTGTCCTTTCGGTTACTACCCAAAGCTCATCACCATAGGTGAGGGTAGGAACGTAGATCAACCGGTAAATTGAGAGCTTTGCCTTTCGGCTCAGCTCTCTCTTCACCTCAATGGACCGATGCAGAGTCCGCGTCACTGCAGACGCCGCACCAATCCGCCTGTGCATGCAAAATGTCTTTCTTGGAAAGTGAATGTTTGTATATTAGCCAAGGGGAAGTTATGGCACGCTGTTAACATCCCAAGCAGAAGAAAAATGTAGAGCTTGATTTGCTCACCCACGAAGTTTGGGTAATATTGCCTGTATAGTGTGTTATAGAATGTTTTTTTTTATTATCGTTATCAAAGCATTTTTAATGTTATCTGATTTATTAATATGACGTCATAATTCCCTCATATAGGCCCTAATTGAAACTTTGCAAATTCCTCTGATCGCCTTCCCTGAAGCTGCCAGTCTAGTTATATGTCCAACTTTTATTCTTGTCTGTACTATAAATTAGTTTGTGTACGAATTGTGCTCTAAAAATCAATTTGCCTTGCCTTGCCTGCAAAATCAGATACCACAGTTGATTGAGATCCATATACAAGTTCTGTATTAGTAAATATCTCTTGGCAGTTTTACAACCACAAAACCATGCATATCATTGATTTAAATGTTCTCAGACAACGTTAATCAAAACTGCCCATTGTTGTCTTTCAAAAGTCCGAATTTTTTCACTTCCGTCCTGCCTAAGTTTCTTCCATGTCCCTACACCCAATGGCCGGCCTGCCTTTTACTGCAGTACCTGTGGGAGCATGGAGGAGGGCTACTGTGGTTTGTTCCAGAACGCTTGGCTTTATGTGGAGGGACTGTTTTATAGGAATGGACATAATATTTAAGTACGGGAAAAGTTTCGAGTAAACCCACACATGGTGAGAAAATGGGCTTTTTAGCAAAAGTGTGCATGAAACTGACAATGATTTTCAGTACATCATTGTTCTGTGTTTTTAGATTTGTTTGTCCTTGGGATGAACAATAATGAACTTCAACAGGGTTTTTTCCCCACTTTGAATTCTCTGCATTCGACTCGCTTGTGGTGACGCAGAACATGAGTGTAATGATTTGAGCGTCACATGAGATATGTTTTTAAGGGATGAATCATTATGAGGCAAAATAAGGCAATCTCTCTCTTTCCCTCTCTGTGCACAAATCCCTACCCTGACACTGAATCTCAATGGTATTACAGCTGGAATGTCTGCTATGTTGTTTCAAAGAATGAAGAAACACAAACAAAAGTGCCTAAATTAAAAGAGGAAAACAGTGAAAAATAGATGGGGAAGGAGCCACATTTGATTTGTATTCCTCTTGTTGTGTTATCTAATCCGATTTTGTTTCGAACGACAGCTACAGATGTGGGAGTGACGGGCACAACTGCATAAATTAGCGGATTTGTTTTTACCTTGAAAAGCTTAATAATTGACAGTAAACTCCGTTACTACTTCTAGGTGTTTGAAGTGTCCTTGTAATGAATGAAATTCAAATGCCACAAACAAATTGATTTGATCATTTTGTAAACTAGTCCTACGTTCACACTATAGGGTATGATGCCCAATTCTGACTTTTAGATACAACCTCCAATTTTGTTACAATATCAAACAATTGCAACTTCTTAATGTGAACGCAAAGCGCCCTGACAAGTGACGAGCAAAAGCATGACATTACACTCTTCTGCTGTGGGCACATGGAAGTAAACGTTGCCTTTATTTTATTCCTTCTTTTTTTTTTTTTTGTTTTTTTTATGTTTTTTTTTTATTAATTTTTATTTTTTTTTTATCTAATTATTTATTTTTATTAAATTTCTGTTTTTTTTTTCAAGAGATATGAATATGCGACAACAACGTTATACCAATATATACCTTCCAGGTTGCTTCCCTCTCAGTGATGTTGAGGCTCTAACATAAAACGCTCTTTCTCTCTCTACCCTAAACCCCGCCCCCTGCGTGTCCACGCAGACCTTTCTTCGTTCACACGCAAACACATGCACAACTTGGCAGACATGGCAGAGGTAGGTAATACCAAAGAGCTAGTTAGCAAGAGAAAAAAACAACGCCTCTGTAATATGGCGATATTTGGGGTTTAAGGTTTCAGACGAGGACCAAATCAACCCCACCTGTGAAACCTGTCGTAAGTAAATATCTTCCAAAGGTGGAAGGATGTCTAACGTCTTCCACCATCTGCAGCTGCACCACAAAGTACTCTACGAGGAGAGTCTGACTCTGCGAGTGGCTGTAGCCTCCCCAGCCTGTGCAGCCTGTAAAGTCGGCCCCAAAACTGTGTTCTCTGCAGGATGCATTCAACTGTGTCGTGTCTTACGACAAGAAAAGCAGTAAGTGCCGAAATAATACGGAAGCAGTGGCCTACTACATCGCCAAAGATATGGCCCTAATTGCAACCGTAGTGCATGATGGATTTGGAATACTACTTAAAACTATCGACCCCAAGTACGAGTCACATAGCCGCAACTACTTTTCCAGGGAAGCGCTACCGGACATATACACCGCAGTTCGGCAGAAGTTTTCCGACAGGCTTGCACACCTCTCACATTTCAGCCTTACTACAGACATGTGGTCAAGTCGGACTTGCAAACCGTATATGTGTGTGATGATACATTTTATAGAGGACTGGGAGATGAGAGCTGCGTCTCTCCAGAGCAGCTATTTCCCTCAGGATCACGCAGTGCAGCCCATAGCTGTGGCCCTGCAGGACACTCTCACCAACTGGAAGCTTGATGAAAAGGGACTCGTTGCAATAACAACTGATAACGGGAGCAACATTGTCAAAGCAGTGGAACTGAGAAGGTGGCAGAGGATGCAGTGCTTTGGTCTTCGACTTCATTTGGCAATTGGTAAGTAAATTAATTTAAAGAATACAATGTCTCAAGAAATGTATTTCTAAAATGCCATCTGGCTTACCAAAAGTGCTACTACAGTATAGATTTGTTATGATTTATAAACCAATCAGTTGCCATTTGCTGTAAAAACTTGTAATTGTGACATAGGCCAACCTTGTTATGTATTGCCTAACGTAAGCCTTCCTTTAGTCTCAAGGTTATTCTTCTTTTATTATGATTTCTATTTTTTTTTTCAGATTGAACTAAAAAAAACAGCCTAAAGATGGTTCTGTTTCTTATTTTTCACAGGACATGCTATGAATGACAGCTGAATCACCAGAGCTATGTCTCTGTCTCCTACAGTTGGAGGAGACATGAGAGCTTGCTGAGGTCCAGATGCAGCTTGGTTTGCCAGATCATCAGCTTATTACAGAATAGGCCACATGCTGGGGATCTAGGCAACAAAGGATTAAGCTGATACTGAAGCAGGAAACAGCTATCACTAAAGTCCAGGCATATAGTCCTTACCTGACAGGACATAGAGGTGCTGGCGGCTGTCCAGAAGGCTCTAAAACCCCTTAAAGACTTCACAGATGCCCTGTCCGGGGAGGACTACGTCACCCTTTCATATGTCCGTTCTGTGTTGCACATTTTCAACACAAACATCCTGGCACACAAAGAGGGAGAGAGTGACCTATGGAGATAGATTTAGAGCTGCATTTTGGACTACCTCAATGCTAAATA
The DNA here is from genome assembly GCA_024372805.1 of Oostethus manadensis. NCBI lineage: Eukaryota > Metazoa > Chordata > Actinopteri > Syngnathiformes > Syngnathidae > Oostethus > Oostethus manadensis. The sequence goes on along the minus strand of QODF01000388.1, from coordinate 237,912 downwards.
CTCTGATCCAGCCACTATTGACCTGTTAGACATGGCATCACTTATAGATCTGCAATTCAAAGCCACATACATTCCAGACAAAAAGACTGAGTCTTTGAAACACAGAGCTGTCAGTGAAGCAGAATGTCTTTTGGCTGCTCAGAGTAGGCGTCTGTCTAATCCAGCTTTGTTCACTGTACCAGAATCTGGAGACCAGGAAGCAATGCCATCAACATCTAAGAAGAAGAAGTCATTTGGTGGGTTTTGAGTGTGGCAACTGGGAGAGGCTGCTTCTGGAACTGCGGTTGCTGTGCGTCCGGGGCCTATGGATGACCTCGCCTCGTGCCGGCCCCTGCCCCGCGGTGGGTCCCGGGGAACAGGGGTGCCTACTGCCTATTGGCTTGTCTTCCAGGAGCAAATTTTTTTCCCCTCCCAGTCCTATTATCCCTCGGGCCCTCACTTCCCTGCTCCCTGCAAACAAGCGCATCGGATCTTGGGGAGTGCGCATGATCCATGGAGGTGTGGCAGGGGGGGGGCACAAACATGACCTTCTGTGGTGCCCTGGGGGCCGCAAACTCCCCAGTTTTAATTACACTTACTCACTATACATAGACTCACAGACACCTCACACTCATTTTTGGGGTGGCGGGACCCGTGTCACCTGGTGGGCGGAACTATTCAGTCGTGCTCAGCCAACGATAAGGTTTTGCCCATGGTATCACGCAGTTTCGGCTCCTTAATTTTAACTGCCTACACACACACATCTCACACCTCATAACACTCTTAGTTGGGTGGGGGGGTGCGTGGAATCCTTTTACACCCCTGTTTCTTGGACGCCTGGGGGGGGGGGGGGGGGGGGGGGGGGTCGGTTCGTCTTTGGGTCTCAGTCGGCTGCAATGCTGGGGAGAGGGTCTTCGTGTGTGTGTGCTTGGGCATAGGGCTGAGGCTGTGGCAGCTACCGATGGGGTGAGGGGCTGCCTTGGGATTCCCGGCGGCTGGGTAGGGTGGCTGGGTGGTGTGGCACTGTGTCTCGAGGGAGCTCGCGGTAGTGCCACTCGCTGCATTGGGGGGGGAGGCACTCCAGGTACATATGTCAAAATGTGGGTGTATGGGGTGTGTTTATGCGTGCGGGCATGTGTGAGTGGGGGAACAGGGTTTGGTGTGTGTACTGGGGCTGGGGTGTGTGAGCACTGGGGATGGGCTGGACGGGGTTCTGTTGGTGGGGAGGGGGGGGGGGGGCAAACCCATGGGCGCTCTACGGGCACCTGCCTCTGGCGTCGGAGTAGGCGATGGCCCACGGCAGTTGTGTCTGGGGCGGCCTGGTGCTCCTGGGGTGTTGAATGTGGCGCCTGCTCTGGGGGCTGGGTGGCTTCTGGGCCTGGGGACTCGGGGGCGGATGCCCTCCTTGCCGTAGCTGGCCAGCCCCCGGTGGGTGTAAATAACGGCGGGCTAAACAAATTAGTCATTTGCGGTGACTAATTTCATGCCAGGAGCGCAAACTTAAGGCAAAACATGCTTTTAAGGCGTGCTATAAATAAATACATAAATACATAAATGACACGAACCGCACAGCGGTCGGGTGGTTAGCATGTTGGCACACAGTTAGGATTTGGGATTGAATCTCCACTTGGCATCTCAGTTTGCATGTTCTCTCTGTGCGTGCGTGTGTTTCATCCAGGTTTCCTCCCACATGCATGTTAGGTTAATTGGTGACTCTAAATTGTCCATAGGTATGATAGGTATGATCCTTGTGACGAATAAGAGAAGACTGCAATTTGAAACATTTTAGTTGTTGTTAGTTTGTTTTTTTTAACAGTTCAAATCAGACCAATGCTACAATCACACTGCAAGTCTATTCCAATTTTAGCGAGCAGTACAATTCGGATTCTTTTCAAATGCATCTCAGGCCTTGTTTCTACGTTGCTTTAAATAAGTGATCCCCAAAGTACAGCCCGCCTCCACATTTGGCCCCCTGAACAGTACCAGAGACGCATTATGATTTTTTTTTTCAGTATGGCCACACAAACAAGACTGTCCATCCATCTATCCATTTTCTTCCGCTTATCCGAGGTCGGGTCACGGGGGCAGCAGTCTAAGCAGTTTAGCCCAGAGGTCCCTCTCCCCGGCCACTTCTTCCAGCTATTCCCAGCGAATGTTGAGGCGTTCCCAGGCCAGCTGAGAGACATAGTCTCTCCAATTTGTCCTGCGTCTTCCCCGAGGCCTCCTACCGGTTGGACGTGCACTGAACACCTCCCCAGGAAGGCGTTCGGGAGGCATCCTAACCAGATGCCCGAGCCACCTCATCTGGCTCCTCTCAATGCGGAGGAGCAGCGGTTCTACTCCGAGTCTCTCCCGGATGACAGTGCTTCTCACCTCTATCTCTAAGGGGGAGCCCAGCCACCCTGCGGAGAAAACTCATTTCCGCCGCTTGTACCCGCGATCTTGTCCTTTTGGTCACTACCCAAAGCTCATGACCATAGGTGAGGGTAGGAACGTAGATCGACCGGTAAATCGAGAGCTTTGCCTGTTGGCTCAGCTCTCTCTTCACCACGACAGACCGGTGCAGAGTTCACATCACTGCAGACGCTGCACCAATCCACCTGTCCATCTCGCGTTCCATCCTTCCATCACTCGTGAACAAGACCACCCTTCCCCCGGGCGAGAACCGGGGTGGTGATCAGTTGACAGCTCCGCCCCTCTCCTCACCAGAGTGTCCAAAACATGTGGTCGCAAGTCCGACGACACAACCACAAACTCAATCATCGAACCGCGGCCCAGGGTGTCCTGGTGCCAAGTGCACTTGTGGACAGCATTATGCTTGGACATGGTGTTTGTTATAGACAATCCGTGACGAGCACAGAAGTCCAATAACAAAACACAGCTCGGGTTAAGATCGGGGTGCCGTTCCTCCTGAGCACACCTCTCCAGGTTTCACTGTCCCCGCCAACATGAGCGTTGAAGTCACCCAGTAGAACAGGGGTATCCCCCGAGGGGGCACTCTCTAGTGCTTCCTCTAAGGACTCCAAAAAGGGTGGGTATTCTGAACTGCTGTTTGGTGCATAAGCACAAACAACAGTCAGGACCCGTCCCCCCGCCCAAAGTCGTAGGGAAACTACCCTCTCGCTTATTAGAGAGGCTAGTTTGGCCCCTCCAACGAGTGGTGAGCTCATGGGTAGGGGGACCCAAGTTACCTTTTGGGGCTGTGCCCGACCGGGCCCTATGGGTGCAGGCCCGGCCACCAGACGCTCGTCATCGCGCCCCACCGCCAGGCCTGGCTCCAGCGGGGGACCCCGGTGACCCGCGTCCGAGCGAGGGAAAACGAAGTTCAATGTTTTTAGTCGTTGGCAATTGTCTAAGAATTTCAATGTGTTGCGTGTCCTCAGCAATCATAATCACAAAGGCTCACACACGCATCCTGATTGCTGCACAGTCTGGCCCGTCTAACGTTATAGATGGAGATTGAACACCTATGGACCTCACAGAAGTTTAAGAAGGGAAAGGCTGAATGAAGGTCTTTTATATCTTTATGTCTATCACTCATGCACACTGTATATGGATGGTCAAGTGCTTAGATTAAGTGCTGTCTGGTGTTCTCTCACTCTTTTACCTCCCCTGAGAATGGATCAATAGTCACACGGAATCAGGTTACCGTTAATGTCTTCCTCTTTTTTAACCAGGCACTGAATGTGTGTGTGTTTGACCCAGGCTTCAATTAAATGTCAGAGAAACCCATGAATTCCTCAAGCCACACAGCGCCCCCTAGGGAGACTCATTGGCAAGTGGAGATTCAGTGAGCTTTTGTGAAGAACAATTAATTAACTTCAGTAGTTATTAGGAGTTTATTTATTATCTGCACACCGCTTGCCCTCTGCTCCCATCCCAGCTAGATTTACGCATGTATAATTATGTTGGGCTATTTATCACCTTAATAATACATGTAGTGTCATGCTGAATGAGTGATTGCACATTAACTCGTATGGATCACTGGGGCTGGTGGCAGGATTTATGCATCACCTCCATGCAAGTGTTGACTTAATTTGAATGTGTTTTTGTTACAGATGTGGGCTTTCTGGTGTGTATGAGACATTAAGAAAGTAAAGTAGCCAAATGAATTCAATGTATAACAACAGAAATCATCCCTGCATCCCAATCAATCTCCTCCTCCCTTCCCCCTCACCTAATGCACTCTTTCATGTGCTCTCCTGTTTCCTCTTGTATCCCCCTCGCCCCCTTCCCCTCCACTCGTACCGCAACCCCTGTCTCCCTCACCCTCCCGTCTCATTGCTCTTTTGTAGGCCCCTCCACATTTTTGGGGAGTAATGTGATCTCCCCCTTTTCTCCCCAGGGTGGTCCGCTCCGGCCTTGCTCAAATGGCACAGCAGGACCCGGAGGAACTGAGCATAGAGCAGGAGAGGTGTGTGTGTGTTTTTTTTTTTCTTGGGGGGGGGATAATGGGTATGTAAATTTGGGCTTTAAAGCTGGTGTGTCCATTCATGCCCCTTTCTTACACAAGTAGTATGCTGCACCTTTGCCATCTGTTTGTGAACATCTAGCAGCTGTTGTTGCTCTTCGACTTAAAAAAAAAAGTAAATGATGAATCTTATTTATCAAACTTCAGATTTCTAACATGTGCATACAATATCAAATGTGTTTTTACATCAGTATAAATCATCTTCTGCGTACAAGATTGTGTCATTCAACACTTCAGTGGTCCCCAGAGAGGACACACATCTTACTAATGTGTATGAACATAAAAGAGTTGATAAATCCCCACAGTAAGGGCTGCTTGGCTCCAACAATGGTTCATTCGCAGTGTTATTTATTTAGTCTGGGGTTTATAATGGATGGACAGTGGAACCTCTAAATTGAAACACTCCAAGGGTCGGACAATTTGGACTTTTAAGGGAAAAATATGGCTGCATAGCATCAAGATTCAGAGATCTTGTGAGGAGCTCTAAAGCAATTATTGTAAATTAGCGGGTTGCGACCCAAAAGTGGTTTGCAGGTCTTTTGCTTGGGCAAAATAATGATTATTCTGTAGGGTAATCTGTATTAGTGATGTGCGGATCGATACCGAAATATTGATACTTCCGATACGAGCGCTTCACGGTCCAAAATCGATATTCCAATCAAAATATCAATACTTTTAATATTTCAGTCATTTGAAGTCTGAGATGTTGTTTGTTTGAAATGTTTGTCTGTTGAAACAACAACCAAATGTGAACAGAACCATGAATGAATAAAGTTGTCATTCTTATAATAGTTTCTAATAATGGATCATTTTATTGTTTTTGTTAATGTACTTATTTTCCGTGAACAAGAACCCGAGATACTTGAACTCCTCCACCTGAGGCAAGACCTCACTCCCAACCCGGAGGGTACAGTCCACCCGTTTCCGACTGAGAACCATGGCCTCGGATTTGGAGGTGCTGAGTCTCATCCCAGAAGCTTCACACTCAGCTGCAAACCGCTCCAGTAAACGCTGAAGGTCACAGCCTGATGAGGCCATAAGGACCACATCGTCTGCAAATAGCAGAGACGAGATCCTAAGGTCACCAAGCTGGATTCCCTCAACACCTTGACTGCGCCTAGAAATTCTGTCCATGAAGATTATGAACAGAATCGGTGACAAAGGGCAGCCTTGGCGGAGGCCAACGTTCACCGGAAACAAGCTCGACTTACTGCTGGCAATGCGAACCAGGCTCCTGCTTTGATTGTACAAGGACCGAATGTCACGTAGTAGCGGTCCATCAATCCCGTACTCCCGGAGCACCCCCCACAGGACACCACGAGGGACACGGTCGAATGCCTTTTCCAGGTCCACAAAGCACATGTAGACTGGTTGGGCAAACTCCCACATACCCTCGAGTACCCTTGCAAGGGTGTAGAGCTGGTCCAGTGTTCCGCGACCGGGACGAAAACCTCATTGCAGCTCCTCTAACCGAGGTTCGACTAACGGTCGTACCCTTCTCTCCAGCACCCTGGAGTAGACTTTCCCAGGAAGGCTGAGGAGTGTGATCCCCCTATAGTTGGAACACACCCTCCGGTCACCCTTTTTAAAAAAATGGGGACCACCACCCCGGTCTGCCAGTCCAGAGGTACTGTTCCTGACTTCCATGCAATGTTGTAGAGGCGTGTCAACCAACACAGTCCTCCAACATCCAGAGCCTTGAGAAATTCTGAGCGGAACTCGTCTACCCCCGGAGCCTTGCCACTGGGGAGTGATTTGACTACCCCAATTACCTCAGCCACGGTGATAGAACTGTCCACGTACGTATCCTCAGACTCTGCTTCCTCTATGGAAGGCATGTCAGTGGGATTGAGTAATGCGGTCGCTGTACCGGACCGTCGTGGTGAAGAGAGAGCTGAGCCGGAAGGCAAAGCTCTCTGTTTACCGATGGATCTACGTTCCCACCCTCACCTATGGTCATGAGTTATGGGTCATGACCGAAAGAAGGAGATCGCGGATACAAGCGGCGGAAATGAGTTTCCTTCGTAGGGTGGCTGGACTCACCCTAAGAGATAGGGTGAGGAGCTCGGCCATCCGGGAGGAGCTCAGAGTAGAGCCGCTGCTCCTTCACATCGAGAGGAGCCAGTTGAGGTGGCTCGGGCATCTAGTCCGGATGCCTCCCGGGCGCCTCCCTGGCGAGGTGTTTCGGGCATGCCCAGTCGGCAGAAGGCCCCCGGGAAGACCTAGGACACGCTGGAGGGACTATGTCTCACAGCTGGCCTGGGAACGCCTTGGTGTCCTCCCGATGGAGCTGGAAGAGGTCGCTGGGGACCGGGAAGTCTGGACTTCCCTACTGAAGCTGCTGCCCCCGCGACCCGGACCCGGATAAGCGGTGGAAAATGGATGGATGGATGGACTTATTTTCCGTTTTATTGTTTAAAACATCTTTTCCCACATATTTTAAATTATTGTGTCCTGTTGTGGCCGCACGGTGGATGAATGGGTAGAATGTTGGCCTCACAGTCAGGAGGTTCAGGGTTCCAATCTCCGTTGGGCATCTCTGTGTGGAGTTTGCATGTTCTCCCCGTGCGTGTGTGGGTTTTCTCCGGGTACTCCGGTTTCCTCCCACATTCCAAAAACATGCATGTTAGGTTAATTGGCGGCTCTAAATTGTCCTTTAGAGTGTGAATGTTTGTTTGTCTATACAGTATGTGACTTGCGATTGACTGGTGACCAGTCCAGGGTGTACCCCGCCTCTCGCCCAAAGCCAGCTGGGATAGGCTCCAGCATACCCGCGACCCTAATGAGGATAAGCGGTATAGAAAATGGATGGATGTTAATATGTTGTTGTATATTAGCTTGGCTGTAGTGTAAATAACCCCACTACCTCAATGCCCATCCATTTTCTATACCCCTTATCCTCATTAGGGTCGCAGGTATGCTGGAGGCTATCCCAGCCGACTTTGGCCGGGAGGCGGTGTACACCATGGACTGGTCCACTACCTCAATGTTTTAAAATAATTAAATAAATGACTTCATTATTAAATTATTAATGTATTTAAATTAATTCTGTATTTAATTAATTAGTTCATGAAATGTCTTGTATTCATTATGCTGTGATGTGAAATGCACTACATTTTTAAATTTGCCAGACACATTTGGTGAATTTGCACAAAGTGTCGGTATTGCCGATACCAGCCGGAATTTTACTCAATATTGAATCGTAAATAAAATCAGTGGTACCACACATCACTATTCTGTATGCTATAGCTGTCCGTTAACAATCCTGACCCTGTCAGTAATGCTCTTACTTGAAGGTTGTTTTCTTTCTTTCTTCATGTACTTTCCTCCAACACAGCACTAACTTGCGGTGTGAGCAAAACCAACAAAGCGCAACGGAATTGTGCGGGTATCAAAATAACGCTCGCACGCTAACATCCATGCAAATCTATACACGCATTTACAAACCGCAAGGCATGTAGGGTAACGTTGCGGTAGCAACGCTTCCCTACATTTGTGTACGCTGCACATAAAAACGTTTATGTTGAAAAATGTCTGCAAAATTGGTCTCCACTTTTCAGGGTGCTGATGGGTCCTGCAGCCAAACCAGTTGAGCCCCACTGATCTAAAGGATTAGCTAACTGTGTCTATATTTGTCTTTTTGTGTTTTGGGTACCAGTGATGACAAAAGGAACAAGAGAACCCTAAAATGACACATAGTTTTATTATACTTCTTTTATATATTTGTATTTAATAGATTTATTTTTATTGGGGATGTCCAACGTTGGCTTTTTAGTTGATATGACATTTATTGTCCAACTCTCAATTTCCAATTCTGATATCAACTGATACTAATACAGATATGCGTAACATCAACAGAGCAAGTTTGATTACACGCTTCGGATGCAGTTTGATGAAGTCATCATTTGCACACCAGAAACTACGGGAGCCCATAGGCCTATACACAGCATTTTTTAATGACCGGTTTTTATCACCGATATTAACCAATATTACATTTTTATGTCAATATCGGGCCGATAATATCGGTGGGCTGATATTATTACAGGCTGTCGTCAATGCAGCTGAATGGGAAGTAGGTTAGGTGGCACGAAAATTGGCGCTAAAGACTCAGATTTAGCATAAATATACTTGAACAAATCATTCCCATTATTGTGACCATTTTTGTGTTCTCAGTAGGGATGGTAGGACTTGGCGATACACGGGAACAGGACAAAGTGACTGTGTGTTTGACAGAAGAGCTCACTCTGTTCACGCCGTTGTTCTTTGGAACAAACTCACAAGGTGAAACCATTGCACAGAGTGAACACTCTTCCTGCCTGTTTAGAGGTGGGAGACGAGGAAAATAGACCCGCATACAAGTTTATTTTCATTTATTGTGTGATTCATTCATTTTCTGTACCGCTTATCCTCATTAGGGTCACGGGGATGCTGGAGCCTATCCCAGCAGACTTTGGGCGAGAGGCGAGGTACACCCTGGACTGGTCGCCAGTCAATCCCAGGGCACATATAGACAAACAACCAGTCACACTCACATTCATACCAATTAACCTAACATGCATGTTTTTGGAATGTGGGAGGAAACCGGAGTACCCGGAAAAAACCCACGCACGCACGGGGAGAACATGCAAACTCCACACAGAGATGCCCAACGGAGATTTGAACCCAGGTCTTCCAGATCTCCTGACTGTGTGGCCAATGTGCTAACCACTCATCCACCGTGCGGCCTATTGTGTGATTAGTTAATTAATTTATTATCGCCCCAGGCCTTGTGCCCTGTGACACTCCGAGGTTCCAGTCAAATTTTCTTCACTATTGTTCTTTGCTAAGGTCTTCAGCTACCTTACCATTTATAGGCAATAGCACACACACACAAACACACACACACACACACACGCACACACCAACACATGCCTCTGGTGCAAACCAGCCAGACAGCCTCCTACTATGTGAATACCCCCGAGGGACTTTGTGTAACTCTGTCTCCTCTACCTGCCAAATGCTGTGTCACAAAGAGGTCTGCACCGAACACACACACACACACACACACACACACAAAGACACAAATTGAGCAGGTATCGAGCCAAATCTCTTTCATTGCTGCCTCCAACTTGAAGCCTATTGTGAGGGGAGGAGGATTAGGACAAGTGAAACCAAGCTAATGTCCTCATGTGCAAACAAAAAAGCTCTTTGCTATGTACATGTACAAGCTCATTTGGCAGAATAGCATTCAAATAAAAAGGGTTATATCCTCATTTATCACCAGTATCAATGCAAATGTGTTTGCCTGCGTGTGTGTGTGTGTGCACGTGTGCCTTTTTCTTGCTCATAGCCAAACTGGAGCTGAAATCAAATCCTCTCGCCAATAATAACAAATTCAAACTCGCATTCAGCTAACACACACACACACACACACGTGCACAGAGTTCAGGGGTTTGTTGAAGTGCATGGAGGGAATGCTGCGGTCACACCTGGGAATACTCTTTCATGAAAGAACCAACCTGACCAACATTTTCTTTCTCTTGCTATCGTTTCCTCTCCTCGGATGTGGAAAGCACCCACTTATGTTTGTTTAACTTTTGTTTGTGTCTGCTCTCGAGACAGATATGTGCAGTCATTTGTAGGGGGGTCACAAGATCTTGAGCGATTTAAACGTGACAAGATTTCTCGTTTAGAAAAGTCTCGTGGGCACTAGACCCGGGATGATAATAGCAAATGAATGAATCTCACAATAAATTATAACGAACGGGATAATTTTGTCACCCTTAGTCATCTGTATTTGTATTACATTGAGACATTTTGTCAAACGAATTTCATGCAGTGTTTTTTTGATGCATCTCAGCATGGTCTTGTTGTGGTTACACTGCGCAGCGTGCACGTGGTATCCCAATGTGAATTTTAATTCTGAGTTGATTGGCATTAAAGCAGTTTAATGTCAGATTTAATGACTTTAGACGGGCTCTAATCCTTGTTTAATGAAGGCCTCGGTGGGCTCACCGGCCTCCTTTCTTTCATGCTGGACCCAGGCCCGCATAACTCAAGTGGACATTTAGACAAACACGTTATAGGAAGTGCAGGATGTGTGTGCATAGAAGCATTCAGCATACATGTAATGTGCTTACACACCACAGACCTTGGAGTGTTAAATTCATGAGATTTTACCAAGGAGTTTCTCGTTCGCTTGTGTGTGCACGCATGCATTCTCATGCTCTCACTCCCTATCATCCCCATGTAATTGGAGCCATTCCTTTTCCGCCCCTCCTCTGTCAAAAATAAAAATCATTTGTCCGCTGCATGAGGGTGTCCATTAAAAATGCATGGTGGCTGGCTGGGGTGGGTGGGCGTGTCCTCTGGGGGAAGAAAGCCGATACTTAGGCGCTCCGGAAGGGCATCAATAGCAAGGTGGACGAATGGCATCTGAAGAGTAAAAAAGTGGAAAGACAGGTGGATCGATGAGTTGAATGGCAGCGTCCAACTTTCATTCGTAGCTCATTCTGCAACTACCAACTATATGTAGAGATCATATCAGCTAGTTGTTTTCATGTACAGTAATCCCTTGTTTATCGCGGTTAATTGGTTTCAGACCTGACTGTGATGAGTGGATTTTTGCTGAAGGTTTTTTTTTCCAATATTGATTCAATATTAATAAACGCAATATTTTCATAGTTATTGCATAGAAAACGTATAGTCACTTTTACCCTCCTATTATTCTTTGTTTACGTCACACTGCACAGGCTACGGGATCACTGCAAGGACAAAATTCCTTTTTTTCCACTTGATCTTAGCCGTGGCATGTTGGCTCGGCTCTGCTGGCTCAGTAGCCACCATGCACTGTGAAAGTCATCTAATGTCGTATATTTTCGATTTTATATTTTGCTATTGACGTCACCTTTGGTCCTTTTGCTCATGTTCTAATTTACAACGACCCCTCAAAGACTAGTGAAATGTTTAGATTTATATTGCATGCATTTATTGCTAATCCGGTTTTGTGCACAGAACACTGGTTGGGCAGTTTTATTTGTATGTCATTCAAATTGTATGTGCTTCACCGCTTGAGCTTGTATTTTTCTGCAGTTGTGAACATTGGGGGTGTCATGAGATCCGGTGACAAGATTTCTCGTAAAGAAAAAATAATGTCTCCTGGTCACTAGGTCTGGGACATCCCCATTCATTTTCTACGCCGCTTATCCTCATTAGGGTCACAGGGATGCTGGAGCCTATCCCAGCAGACTTTGGGCGAGAGGCGGGGTACACCCTGGACTGGTCGCCAGTCAATCGCAGGGCTCGTATAGACAAACAAACATTCACACTCACATTCATACCTATGGACAATTTAGAGTCGCCAATTAACTTAACATGCATGTTTTTGGAATGTGGGAGGAAATCGGAGTACCCTGAGAAAACCCACTCACGCTCGGGGAGAACATGCAAACTCCACACAGAGATGCCCAACGGAGATTTGAACCCAGGTCTTGCAGATCTCCTGACTGTGTGGCCAAATGTGCTAACCACTCAGGCACCGCGCGGCCATTGTTATATATTTTAAGTAAAATAAAAATCGTGTCTTGTCTCGTAGGCCCAATCCCATGTCTCGTATCATCTAGTATCATATCATCTCGGGAACTAAGTGTCAAATGAGCCCCGTTGTGCTTATGCTGATACGGTATGACAATTTTCCCCTCATATATTCAAAAGATAGTTTCATTAGAGCTACAGTTTCATAGTAGGTGTACAGTATCAGTATTTGGAGGATGCCTGCTGGAACCGTGCATCTCTAGTTAGATGTAAGACTTGTGACATGTGCACTACACACAAGTGGCAGCATTTTCTACCAATAATACAGTCCCAGTTAAAAGTTTGGACACTCTTTCCAACGCAAGAATTAAATTAGAATGTGCCACGAAGTTCTGTTTTACATCGACTCTCTTTTTCTTTCTTTGCTCCGCTCCATCTGCTTCCTGTAAGCCATTTGCAGGACGTTTATTCACACACAAAGCCAAACAGTCCCTTTTCTTTTTCAAGCATGCTAAAAAAAAGACATTTTTGGTGCTTTTTCAATAGGGTGGTCGAATCTGGACCCAATTAAACTGGGGACCCCCTATATTTCCTTCACACCCATCTTGAGGAAGACCCCAGATTAGGGGAATATTTTCTTATTGCCCACTACTTTTCTGGAATTCTATGGGATAATAATTGAACCCATGTGTCGTCTGTATTCTGAGGTGTTCACATTTTTTGTGGGTGTTGTCGTTGCTGCAGCTATGACTGTGGCTCTACAGTTGTTTGGATTTTTAACGGACTTTTAATTCCTGGTCATGTCCCCAATGTGGGGAAAAGTAAGTGCTTAATTGTGATCAAATAAACAACTGTGTCAGCTGTGAGTGATTTTTTCTCGTTGCACCACCGCAGCTTGATAAGCACTAATGCAGGTGTTTGCACAGTGCATGATGCCATTTACCTCCATACACCACCACTGGCCTCTTGTCTAAACACACACACACACACACACACACACGCTGGGGATTGGACTCTCATAAGACTCAACACTGAGAGCTTGTGTTCTATGCACTATGGAAGTTGCGTCCGTGGTGCTCGCGCGTCTTCCGACCATGAAAGTGTTGAGGAATGAATGGCCGATTGTTGGATAAACTTGCGATACGTCTTTGGATTCCAGCTTGTCTGCACAGCGTCACTCTTAAGTGGCGTTATCATTAAGAAAAGCATCAGGAAACCGCTTGTCTGTGCTTGTCATCTGGTACCTGGGGTGGGTAGTGGAAAAAAAAAAACGCGCTGGGTGATTGTGATTCATGTCTTCCTATTTGTAATGGACTTCAATCCCGTAAAAACAACATGCGGATAATTCTAGAACGCACAGAGAACCCCACGCACCGGTAATTGTGCCCACCTGGTAAAACATCATTTAGTCCCGTGCCCCTTTCTAAGTAACGCTGCTCTTACAACATGGATGTGTGTCTAAGTGTGACCTCCTGTACCCTTCGCCAGTGCTTTCATCGCCATAATTGCATTTGACCAGCCCCGATCTTGAGCCAGCTTTTGACAACACTGGACAACTTCAGGTTTATAAGCAGCAGATCTGTGTAGTCCGTTCCACCGTAGATTCAAATCAAGAACAGCCTGAAACTAGGATGGATCTCTGCTAATGTTTCATCAAAAGTGATACACACGATAGCCGTATGTTTGAAGGCACACTTCCTAATTCACATAAGACATGCAATAGGAAAGACCATACCATTTTTGATTCTAACAAGGGGGAAGGCAACATAAAATGCTCCATAGTAGGGACGGGAAGATTCGCTGTTCGCATTGAGCCTTCCTTTGTGCTGAGAATTATAAAATTGTGGCACATTTTTGTCGAGCTGCTTGTTTCTCTCGGAAAACACCAAAACCTTAGATTTGAAGTGTGAAGGTGGTTATAGGTGAATGGTCATAGCTATGCTTGCCTGGTTACAATTGCACTAAGACTGCAACGAAAGCTCAGATTCCCCTAAAATGTCCAAAAAAAAGTGGTGAAAAATATAGTGCTGTGTGAACGTTTCATGGACGAAATATGTGCTAAGAATACCTTAATCTTTTGTTCAAAGTCAGCTACCTATCACAGGTAACTGACACCACTCCCTTACAAATCATGCCTGTAGTACCACAGCGCTTTTTTTTTTACACAGTGGGACGCTGAGCGGCTACTGACTTCGATGGGGAAGTGTAGTGTGGGTTGTTCCTTGCGTGAAACTGGACGGTCATTGGATAAATGCTGTACCAGGGATAGGGAACCTATGGCTCGGGAGCCAAATGTGGCTCTTTTGATGACCACATATGGCTCTTGGATGTTTCTTAACACCATAACATTTATTTATGTTAATTTAGTTTTTTTCTTAAAATATATGTAACATATCTTGCTTACAACAGGGGTATTTAAAGTGTGGTCCGAGTGATTTTTTTGGCCCGCGGTAGGTTCTAAAAATACAATTTAACAAAAAACTAAAAGGAAACAGCAAAAATGGAAAAATCAGCAGTAATTTTACGGAAATAAACTCAAACTACCATGAATTTTTTTTTTTTAAATCTAACCAAAAAAAGGAAAATTAGGTTGCGGAAAAAGTTATAATATTGGGAGAATAATGTAAAAAAATATCACAGGAATAAAGTCATAATTACGAGAAAAGTTGAAAAACCTGGAAAAACAAAAAAACAGAAAGTGGAACAAAAATTGCTGTCATTTTATGAGTAATTAAAAATATTAACAGAAAAATAGTCACAATTTTACAAGAATGGAAAAGTAAAAAAAACTTCATTTTAGTAGCATAAAGTTACTTTTAATTATTTGAAAACATTGTTATATTATGAGAAACAAACAAAACAATATATAATTTTAATTTTTTGGAATATGAGGTGAAAAAGTTAAATGATTGTGGTAATAAAGTCATAATACTGAAATAAAATATATAATTTTTGTTTTATAAAGTCTGTGATTGACTGGTGACCAGTCCGGGGTGTACCCCCGCCTCTCGCCCAAAGCCAGCTATGATAGGCTCCGGCATGCCCGCGACCCTAATGAGGATAAGCGGCATAGAAAGTGAGTGAATGAATGAATGTTTTATAAAGTTTTGTGTGATGTTTTTTACTGACATTTCAAAGTAAAACATGACAGGAATCACAGTGTTCACATTCAAAATAGAAAACCTTCTCAGCACTTCACTCCATCCAATTCAGAGACTTGTTATATTCTAAAATTGTTGATCTTGCTTCAAAATGCACACTTTTAGTTGTAATCACTGTTAAAAAATTGGATATGGCTTTCACAGAAATACACTTGAAAATATGTGACTCTTAGCCTAATAGGTTCCCGACACCCGTGCTAGTCTTTGTCCCATCCAACGCTCAGCGTATGTGAGAATCTACTTACCAGTGGGCAGGCCCGGACGCTCGGCTTCTGCACGTTCAGGGGTCGCCAACCCGTGGCTCTGGATCCTCATGCGGCTCTTCAGCCTCCTTTGTTAGCGCGGTGATAGTAGGGGAAAATGTGCATTTTTGAAAAGAATTTGAAATATCTTACTCGCCGCCAAGTTCGTGAACGCGTCTAGACTGTCTTCTGACTGCTGATTGGATGAGCAACGATTGGATTTTATTTTACACAAAAACCACAACAACATTTTTTTTTTACACACACACACAAAAAAAGGATTTTATTTGACACAAATCACTTCAGTGTTAAAATTAGCTCAGGTCTACACGTGTAGCTGCACTTTTGTTTGTGGAATTTGTGGTTCTAACAGGTAACATTACAAAAGATTACAACTTTTAAAAGTTTACAAGTTCTGTCACATTTTGTGGCTCCCTGAAATTTTTTTTTACTGGAGGAGGAGGCAAAATGGCTCTTTTGATAGTAAAGGTTGCCGACCCCTGTGCACGACGAAGAGATGCTCAGTCTGAGGCGGTATCCTTTTTGATTGACAGTAAAATTTAGCCAATTTAGCATTTTCCCAAGTTTTTCATTGCTTTGTTGTGAACTGATCTGGAGACTTTACCGATCCCCGGCGACTTTTTCCTTGTTAAAAACGACTCGGAACGTAGGGTGGAATTTACATATAAATAAATGAACACATTTATGATGTAGGCCAGAAAAAAATGAGGCTCCCATCTCACGGCATCCTTTGCACTGACTAAGAGGAAATCATAAAACGCGATTTGGGTAATTATTTGTTTGTTTTTTGCTAAAATACATCAAAACCAAATGTAATTCATACAACAAGGTACACTGCAGAGGTTTTAAGTTGCTCTACCGATGCATTGCAGCTGCAGACCCCGATGCCCCCTGATGCCACCGGCGTCTTCACGTTGGTTTTGTGTAGGAAAGACGAGCTTTGCGTTGTTTTCATGTAGCCGGTGTGTAATGTTCCGCCAGAATCTAGTCAACGCAGTTTAAAGTGCTCTCGGCTTCATCTTAATAGTCATTAGAGGTCTGTTTCATTGACTGCGTTGACCGGTGACCTTCCCACGGCCCCAGCTCTCCTTGTGGATGTTGTGATGCTGCCACCTTCTGGTGGAAGCGGAAAATGTCAGCCCTGTCGTAAAAACTAACCAAATGAGGACGTAAAGGTGATCCACGGCCACCAGGTGGCAGTGTTGGAAAATATGCTTGCAAAAAACTGACGACAGCGTTAGGAATGGAAAGGCACTGATCTGTACTGTATTGTAGGAGCTGCTTCTTACTAGAACTAGAAGGATTTCATTCCAAAACATTGCAAATAGTGTAGAAGGAGGGCTTCTCTCCACCACAGAGATAGTAAGATGGTTCTGATTTAATACAATTGATACAAAAATACCCTCCTAGTAAAACATTTAGGGCCAGAAAATTGCCATATGAATTTCTTCAAAGATCCCGCAGGTGATGGAACAAAAGAGACACGTGGTAGACTCAAAAAAATTGTCGCAAGTCCTGAGCCGGAGGATCCCATTGGCTGTGCATGAAGAAACAGGACCATCTTGGCCTAAATGAATGTTGTTACTGGTGCCGAGTGCAGTACGATAACCATCAGACAGCATCTGCGAGAGAATTTCGCCTCCTTCAACGCCACCAAATTGGTACCAATTGAGCACCGCACCAGGGACATTGAAAGATGAAGAAAGTTTTATTCTTTGACGAGAGAAAAAATGTAACCCTGGAGGTCCTGATGGCTTCCATTGTTATTGGCATGACAAGGAGATCCCACCTGGGATGTTTTTCACACGGCACAGTGGAGGGGGCGCCATCATGATCCTTCAATGAAACAATGGAGCTTCAGGTTGTGCAGGGGCGTCAAACGGCTATGTGGAGATGTTGCAGGGGGGATTCCTCATGACTGAAGGTCCTTATCTATGTGGTAATAATTGGCTTTTTCAACAGGACAATGCTGCACTTCACAAATGACTTCTTCTTGAAATATAAGCTCACTCTTTTGGACCATCCTGCTTGTTCCCCTCATCTAAATCCAGCGGAGAACATTTGAGGATGGATGGCAAGGGAAGTTTACAAAAACAGACATCGGTTTCCGACAGTGGATGCCCTCTGTGAAGCCATCTTCACCACCTGAAGCAACATTCCCACTAGTGGAAACACTGGCATCAAGCTTGCTCAAAGCCATTTTTCACCCCATAAACAAGAACGGCACAGATACGCATTACGGATTTCTTTGTTTCTACATTTTATTTCTATTTTAGGAGGGTTTTGTTGTCGTTTTTTGCACTATGTGGTCTTAAACTTTTAAACAGGTGATGAACAACCTATTTCATTTTAATGCTTGTTTGAAATGAGTTGCTTACTCATTTTGTTTCACTCCCATTTCTGTTTTTTTTTTTTCATTTTGAAGCTCTATTTAGAATCTCCGTAAGATCCAGCAGTGCAAAATGTACATTTTTGCATTCTTTTCAACTGGTTTTAAAACTTTGATCAGGGGTGTGTATGTTTTAAAATGATTTCATTTCTTTTTTACTTGCTCTTTTCAATGTAATGCACTGCCAAGAAAACAAATGCCAGTCCATGCAAACTCAATACAACAATACATTCCATGCAAGAACAGGAGTAGGACCAGGATTAACATAGATGACCCCAACCACAGACTGATTATTTAAACATATAATTATCAATAAATACAGAATTTCATACTGGTTATCACCTTTACTGTACAACTTCAGTATTTTTGGATTCAATGGAAAAGCATTTTTTTCATATAATTTTCCAGATAATTCCATTGTTTTACACCAGCTGCAGAAATGCATATGTGTTTGAGTGCAGTTCTAAAAAAGGGATGTTTAAAATCTAATTGTCTTGTAAAGAGCATTTGCCGACTAGATGGTAACACGCAGAGTTTTGTCTTGTGCATAACTACCAAGGTTTGTAAAACAACCAAATCCTAAAGTCCTGACTTCAGAAACTGTCCAGTAGCATGTTCTGTTGGAGCGGCTCTGTATATAATTCCTATTTGCTCGTTTTTGTAATATAATTAATAGCATAATTTGCAGGTTTATGAATTTCCCAAAACTTCCAAACAATAAATTAAATATGGCAAAATAAGACAATACAAAGTTCTCATTGCCTCATAATTTAACACATACTGTACTTAGCTTTACTCAAAACAGCAAGATTTGTACATACTTTTTTTGGGACATATGCAATATGCTGCTTCTATCTTAATTTCTCATCTATGAGAACTCCTAAAAGTCTAAACTCATAAACAATTTCAATATCAGATTAACCCCGTCACTGCATTTTTCATTGGTTAACACCATAAACTTTGTTTTACTTAAATTTTGAACCATTTCAGAAGTAGGGTCGTTTCATGCTCAATAATATCTAATAATATTTTGATATTCTTTCCTGAACGGAAAAAACTGTGTCATCTGCAAAAAGAACAAAACAAAATATTTTTGAAACATCCCAAAGCTCATTAATATATAGTGTTGCCTCGTTTGTCGCGGGGTATATGTTCCCAAAATTGCCTGCAACAAGTGAAATCTGCAAAGTAGCCAACTGTCATGTTCTGCATCGTCGCTCTGCTGCCGCCCGGCTGCCATTTCTTTTCAATGCACCGCTGCCCTGCAGAGGTGGGCCTGTCAGCACGCCGACATGCGGCCCGTGGCCAATCTGGCCTTTTTAAGCATGGCAGCATCAAACAGTCTTTGCCAGGTCGTTGTTTGGACTCCACATGTTCTCCTGGATTGTGTGCCTTGGCTTTAGCGTGTTGCGTTGTCCTGTTACCATTCCATCTGGGCCATTTTGTGAATATATCTCTGCTTGTCTGATATTCAGCAGGTCCCTTAGTTTGCATTTAGTGTTTTCCCTCTCCTGCCTCTTTTTCCGGCAGCGTTTTGTGTTTTCTTCCCTTTTGTGCGGCTTGGCCTGGTCTTGGGTTTTGGACTCTGTTTTACTTTGTACTTTTGGTGACATTGTGTTTTTTCCCCCTCATTGAGGATACTTTGTATTAAATATTGTTTGCTTATCCTTTACTCGTCTCGTCTCTGCAATTGGGATCTGTAACCTCGACTACGGGCTGCACGGTGGCTGAGTGGTTAGCACATTGGCCACATAGTCAGGAGACCTGGAAGACCTGGGTTCAAATCTCCGTTGGGCATCTCTGTGTGGAGTTTGCATGTTCTCCCCGTGCGTGTGTGGGTTTTCTCCGGGTACTCCGGTTTCCTCCCACATTCCAAAAACATGCATGTTAGGTTAATTGG
>QODF01000388.1:182465-216305 GCA_024372805.1 Oostethus manadensis | reverse complement strand
GGGCCGCACGGTGGCTGAGTGGTTAGCACATTGGCCACACAGTCAGGAGATCTGGAAGACCTGGGTTCAAATCTCCGTTGGGCATCTCTGTGTGGAGTTTGCATGTTCTCCCCGTGCGTGTGTGGGTTTTCTCCGGGTACTCCGGTTTCCTCCCACATTCCAAAAACATGCATGTTAGGTTAATTGGCGACTCTAAATTGTCCATCGGTATGAATGTGAGTGTAAATGTTGGTTTGTCTATATGTGCCCTGCGATTGACCGGCAACCAGTCCAGGGTGTACCCCGCCTCTCGCCCAAAGTCTGCTGGGATAGGCTCCAGCATCCCCGTGACCCTAATGAGGATAAGCGGTATAGAAAATGAATGAATGAATGAAAATACTATGGTCAATGGTATCGACGGCCTTCTTCCACTAAATAACCATTCCAGTTTTTGTGCATGAGCACAGAGCTTGTGCAGGACTGATAGTGCTAAACCCTCAGTAGGACTTCCTCCTAAAATCTCACGAGAATACACTGAATCGAGAGCAAGACATGACAGCATCAGCTGCAAAAAAGAAAAAAACGATTTCCCTCCTTCCCTCTCTGCATTTCTCTTGGGCAGCAGTCCAACAAAACAATTAGCAAGTATGGGAATCTCTCCTTTCCTCCCTCCTCGTCTTCCTCCTTTTCAGTTGTCCACCCCCTCTGCCAAGTTTATTTTCTCCCCGGTGGTCCCCCAAAAGGTGGTGCTGGGGGGGGGCCCTGCCACACCACCGCTGATGTATGAGGTGAGGGCCCTTGAAGTGACATCGGTGCGTCTCTTTTATGACGACAGTGCTTTGTCTTATAGTTCCTTTAGTTTTTTGTGGTCAAACATGAGCTGAAGGATGATGAATGCTGGCAGATCATTTTTATTGACCAAGAGCAGGAAGAATTAGTCCGACTAGAACGCTGATAAACCCGGCTTGAAGTTGTACGTCTGCAAAAAGTTAAATGCTGATCGCCTACAGTGTATGCTAGATCGGTGTTGTGTTTAAGTGATCTGGTTATGTGACTGAACTTGATTGGTTCTGTTAGTCAGTTGGTTGGGATAGAGGTGGCATTGCGGCAGAATTTGTTTGAAACCGAACTATGGCAACCTAGCCGAGGATGCGTCGATTTAGTCCGTACCTGAGTTACGCCTGATCACTAAGGGTTGCAGAAATGGGAGCAGGTCAGTGTCTCGCAAGTCTCAAGTCAAGACAATACAGGTCTTGACATTTTTGAATCCTTACAAGTCAAGTGTCTTCCAAATAAAATGCCATTTGAACCACGTAGCAGTCTATCCAATTTGAATTGTTTTATTTATTAAATAAAATAAGAAGGTTTATAGTCACAGAATGCTGACATAGAATTCAGGATTTATGTAATCCACGAGTTCGTCGTATATATGAACTGGACTGTACGTTAATAGATGCAGCTTCTTGCTGGAAATGACATAACGATCATACCGATCTCGTTACTTGAATACTTTGAATCGGGACCAGCCATGTGCGATACCACACCTTTTTGATGCGTTGATACGAAAATGATGGCTGCGATACCGTTCCGATATCGATACTTGATGCACATGCACCTAATGTGTCCGGTAAGTTCATAAACGCTGCGTATTTCAAATCATAGCATAGCTGATAGCATTAAAAATACAATACATCAAAAGAATGTATTTATTTTAAATTCTGATTTATACTGAGGTAGCGCCATAATTTTCAATACAGCCAAGATAATACGCAACAGAAAAAACAAACAAAATCATGTCACATTTGGAAAATTGTGTTTTAAACAATAAAGAATGAAAATAAGTCAAATAATAAAACCATGAAAGTAATTTATGATTACTATAACTGCTATAAGAAAGAAAATGATTTACAATATATTTGAGTTTTCAATAATTAGCTACCTTCCACTGTGTTCCTGGTAATAAAAAAACATGACCTCAAATGACTGAGTATCAGAAGTATCAATGTTGAAAATAGATTTTAGAGTGGAAAAACCAGAAGTATCGATTTTTCAGTATCAATTCGCACATCAAGGCATATTTCCATATCAACACATTCACTGACGATCTCAAGTTTTTTCAAGTCCCGAGTCACTGACGTCAAAGTCCAAGTTGACCTGCAAGTCTTTGATGAGAGCGTTAAGTCGACTCTATAGTCATCCAGAATTAATCGCATCCACACCTCCGAAGGGTAGAGTTCCGTTCAAATGGACCGCAAGGATTTGGGTTTTTTTTTGGACCACAGAGTTGTAGGGCAAAAGCAACTCTAGTCTGCTTATCTGTAAAAAGATCTCGCAAGATTAAAACGTGACAAGGTTTCTCGTTCAGAATGTCCCTTGGGCACAAGGCCTAGGATAATAATAAATTCTTGTATCGATCATACAAAACATTTTTGTTTTCTTTTGTCTCTCGCCTCCAAACAGGGAGGAAGAGAGTTCACTCTGTGCATTGCTTTCAGCACCCTGTTACCTAGAACAACGGCATGAACAGAGTGAGCCCTTTTGTCAGTCATACAGTTTCTTTGTCTTGGAGAGCGGAGGCGAGGCCGCCAGCAGACACACAGTGCAGAAGAGTGTAACATAGTAGAAATTAAGGTAGTAGATTATTGCAATATATTATTATAATTTTTTTTCATTGGACAGTGGAACCTCTAGATACAAAATTAATTCATTCCTGAGGAGCTTTCGTGTCTTGGAATTTTTGTATTATGAGACAAGATTTACATATAAATAGTGTAATTTGTTCAATTTCCGGTATAAAGTGTAAATATTGTATCCACCCGAAAGAACAACAAACAAACAAAATCAGTTACATGTGCATGAATGTTAAAAAAATGAGAAAATAGTAAAAGCAATAAAAACTGATAATAAATATTGTTAGGAATAATGACACTTTACCTTTTGGGTCAAGCAAGGTGAGCTTGATTGCGGAGGAGGAAGAGGTGAACGGAGTTTTGACAGACGGCAGAAATCATACGTAAGTTTTCGTACCGTAGCTTCACTTAAATGAATACACAACATTGCATACTAAGCTTAACACTTTCATTTTTTATTCTAATTGTTAAGAATGGACGGGAGCTTTTCATTACTCTGAGCAAAGAGACGCCGTCATTGGCTATCGTCAGGGATTTTGGGAGGAAGAGGAGATTACCGAGATAACCAATGGGAGGGCGTCTTCTTCTTCTTGTTCGGTTTTACGGCAGTTGGCATCCATTACAGTAATTTGGTGCATTACTGCACTAGGGGCGGGCAGCTTGCATTGTGGTGCAGTTCATTCACAATTCTGGGAGGCACTTTTGAATTTTTGTATTTTGAACATTTTTTGTTAAATGGAACGGAAATATTTTCAAAGCCCAATTCGTATTATGAATTTTTCGTTCGATAAGGTTTTTCGTAAGACGAGGTTCCACCGTAGTTTTCTTAAAAGTAACATTGACGTATTTCGCTGTCTCATTCTCAAACCCATACTCCTGTCTGGTCCGGTGTCTCTTGACACCCCTAAAGCTTACCAGTCTAACTTTACAACTGCTGCTGTGTATTTTGCCCGCTTTATCGTCTTCTTTAACTCAAGGCATGTAGGAAAACCCGTACGCCACACATCGCTAAAGTGCCCGAACAACGTAGTAGTATTAGTAGTGGTAGTATTGACGAAATAAAAAGACACAAACGCTAAGCACGAGCCGTTCTGCTTTCTCCAGTGCTTTTAACGGCTCCTAAGGCTGCGTCATCCCTTAGACTTGTGGATTTGATGCCTTGAACTAGTCTTTTTCCAAACAAAATGGCAACGAGGAGAAGAGGGGATGCTATCAGGAGGAGAGACAGAGCGAGCGAAAGAGGCCTTTTTTTTGTCTGAATGCATAAATAACTGTCGGTGGGATGTAAACATCGCCGGTCATAACCCACCCAAATTAAAACAACTGCTCTTGGCGGGATAAGCTCACATTTTCCCTGTTTTTCCTACTCTTTTTTCCCTTCGGACGTCTTAAACTTGCCAATATTTTAACGGCTGCTTGATTAAAGGTAAAATAAACGAGCCTTTAAAAAATAAGGACGTTTCCAAGCAATCTTTTGAGGACGGCAAAGGTTTGTTTATGTAAAGGCAACCGCATCCAGCGTTATCTTTTAGGAACAACACTGCCGCTTATCTTCCTCAGGTTGCGCTATTATTCTGAAAGGCAGCGACGATAAGAGAGGTTAGGTCAGAGCACAAACATACAAAGACAAACACACATTCTGTTACAGAAAAGATGGAAAATACAAAGCACCAAATTGAGACAAATATATATATACACATATTTATAGCATGTTCATCTGTACACACACTGAGAGGCCTGCACGGGTAGAAATATAAAGGATTCTGCAGAGTACGTAATACAAAAGCACGCAGTTTATCTTTGGACCAGCAAAGACAAACGAGTGATGAAAAATGCATTTAAATAGAATTTGGTCTTTACAGGAACGATAGGAGGACAGGCTCCATCCATCCGTTATTCCCGCTCAAGGTCTGTGGAGATGAGCTCAGTCAGGTGTTGGAGAGTACAGTTGCTCCATGAAAGTAAAAATCAAAAGAGGTATCCAAAGAGTTTTGGTCACGATGCCGTCGTGCCGCATAACCTCGTTGAGTTCAGCATTTCCTTTAGCTCGTCCGGTTTGCCTGCAACCATGAAGGGCCACGTCTGCGGAGGGAAATGCAAGTGTAGGTTAGGACAACCGGATTGCACAAAATAATCTTTTAAACTAAATTTGTCACAAGCGACGATACTTTTAATACTGTAACTTAAAATTCTATTTCGATTGAATATATTACGTTTTATTGAAAAATAAGGAAAATCTTTTTTTGTTTGTTTTAGTAAATTGGAACCGTTACTGAAATGCTTATTGTCGACCGTCTGACCTTTTCACTTGGATATCATGAATTACAAAGTCAGATAATTCACATCCACCAAAGGAATCAGGCCAAAGTACCGTAGTTTTAACAATTCTGTCTTCATTACATCAAAAACTATTTACATGTCGTTATATGAATCCCTCTCTGACAGTGTTTTTTTGGCGTTGGCTCTCATTAGAGGAGATTTTTGTCAAGTTTACTTCAAAAAATGTGACTGGCTGACTGATATGTTCAATATGAGCAGCTTTATATGTGATCGCATTTGTTTTTTAAAATATGTCCTACTCATTTAAAACTGCTGCAATGTATTTTATATGGAACATCTGCATGACTAAAGCATGTAAACCTGTTAATAATAAAAAGCAGTTGGTGTAAGCAAAAGGGTTGAACTTGACTCGTGGTCATGGTTTTGCCCTCAGTGTTGTCTGCCAGGCTCACCAGGTTGACGGGGTGGATGTAGCCGCTCTCGTGCTTGTCGTTAGCCAGGATCTCCCGCAGGTGCGCGATGTAGCTGGACGCCAGGCGTAGGGTGTCCAGCTTGGACAGCTTCGTGTCGGGGGGCACCCAGGGCAAGGACGTCTTCAACCTGGAGAAGGCCTTGGAGAGGACGCGCATCCGGGCCCTCTCTCGGGCGTTTGCCGCGTTCCTTTGCACCTGCTTGCCGCCCCGCGGCGCGCCCTCCTCGGAGGCGGTCTTGCGTGACGCGGTCTTTTTGCGCCGCTTGCCCGGCGTCGCGTGATTGGCATGACCTTCGCCGTTGGAGCTCTCCTCCGCGCTCTCGGCGGAGTCCTTGGCGAACTTGAGGATGCCGTCCAGCAGCTCGTCGTCCACGTCGCTGAGGGAGCCGGTGGACATGGTGGTCTTCAGAACATAAGGTCCCGAGAACTGAGGTCGTGTCTGCAGTGGACTGCGTGGGCGGACACACGCATAGCTCCGAGCGAAGTGAGGAGCTCACTGCAACCAACTTTATTTTATCTCCAGGAGCCGAGCGGGCGTAAACCCCCCAATGATGGGAGGAGACAGCAGCACTCCAACTCCAAGTCCAGCACTGGCCCGCCCAAGCTTGGTCTTTTTTATTGGCACACTGACCTCTTACTAAAACTACCATTTATCTTTATTAGGTTTTTGTCGATTGAATACCCCTGGTTAAACGGAACCTCCCATTCTAGGACACTGGTTGACCTCAGAATGGTTTGGATTTATTTCACGAGTAATAGAAATACATACAAATTAGCTGCTGCCATCATGAAACCTTTTAGTGACTGCACAGGCAATGTTGTAGGAGACCACATTTTTAGCTGTCATGGAAGTGTCACAAGAAGTATTGGAACCAGAGGTGGGAGTAAAGATGGACTTACCCGTGCACAAGTAAGCCCCAAGTCCGAGTCAATCTTCACGAGAACCAAGCAAGTCAAGTCGAGTCACTGTTTTTCGTCTGCACGTTGTGTCAAGTCATACACGTTTTAACTCAGCCAGTTTTACAGATTCAACGTTTAAAAAGAAGTACAACAAATACAAACAACTTGTACAGCCAGACAAAGCTGAGTTACAAAAAAAACAAATACAGTAAATGAAATAATACAATTAGTGTCCTGATAACTTTAGGTTTCAAGATTAAAAGTCGTAATATTAAGATATTTAAAGTGGTATTTTCATGAGATTTAAAATGGTAATTTTACGCGTCATTGTGTCATACGAGTCCGAGGAAAACCAAAGCACAGTTGGTAAGTGGGGAAGGGAAGTTCTCTCTGTCTTCAGACAAGCTTTTATTTATAACAAACAGCAAAACGGATCATTTGGCCACAAACAGGTTAGCTTGAGTTAGCATCATGATTAGCATCATCTCACCGTTACCCTCACGTATCCCGCTCCTCCACATAAAGCACATTTTCCATGGCTGTCTCAGGCAAGGAAGGAAACTTTCCTCTGGCTTCAGACAAAATTTTATTTATAACGAGACGGCAAAACAGAGCAGTTGGGTCAAAACCAGGTTAACATGGGCCAGCGTCGTCTCACCGCTACACTCTAATACCCCGCCCCTCCACATAGGGCTCCCCGGTTCATAGCGGTCTCAGCAATGCCTATAAAATGCGATTACGTCCTTTATTCCCATAAAGTCACATTTTTTCCTCCTGTAATATGATAAATCTTTTCTCGTAAATATACACCATTATTGTCGTCAATTTACGACTTAATTCTAGAAATCTTTATGATTTGAATGCTTAATTTAGCATTGTTAGCTACTTTCTCAACTCTATTGCGGCAGATGGCGAGGCTTTGAACAATCTTAGAAGCTTCGAGGTATATCAATACCTTCATAGCGATAAGGTTGGCCGGGTTTTGTTGAAAGATGTTGGACACAATCTTATGTATCTAAAAGCAGATGTTGAGCCAATAATGCCAATAATCTGTGCGAGGGATAATTTAAAGGGAACAGAGCATGTAGGTAAATTCACAACGCGAACTTTATTTGTGTTTATTTCTGCCGTGGTAGCACACAGTGCTGATCTATTGTAACGTCATCGCTTGTTTACATGCTGCGAGGGCAGGTGAGGAGTGTGCGGTGTGGAGCTTGTGTGTTTCTATTTCATGCTTTGGCAAAGTCAGCTGCGGTTTAAAAAGCGGTACTTTTGGAATAACTGATACCAGGGAGATGTACACACGAATGATTTTACCTGTTCTTGGGACACTGCTGTCAGGTCCCCGCAGTACCTGGCGTCTCTTCGCTGGTGGTTTGGAGTATCCCAACCATAATGTAGGATGTTAGTACAACCACTATTCTGTTTCAGCGTTTCTCATGTGTTCCTATTTTTGCCATCTGTAAATAAATATTCTTTGACGCTCACTGAGTGGACGTCTTGCCGGATGATCTCGGAAGCTGGTACCTTCGTGCGGGCTCTCCCCTGTTCTTTTTCTGCTGGGATTTGCCACAAGTTGCCAAACACACCGCATGGTGAGTGCAATGGAAAATGTATGAATTCTGACCACTAAAGAATACGTGTATCATAACGATTCATTTCATATAAACATTTTATCGCAGACGTCCCTCGTTTATCGCAATTAATTGGTCCCAGGCCCGTCTACTATAATTTAAGGAGGATTAAATAATAATGAACAGAATATTTTTGTAGTTAGAACATAGAAAACCTATGACCTATGACTTTCTAAATATATTTCTTAACATTATTAGGGCCGCACGGTGGCTGAGTGGTTAGCACATTGGCCACACAGTCAGGAGATCTGGAAGACCTGGGTTCAAATCTCCGTTGGGCTTCTCTTTGTGGAGTTTGCATGTTCTCCCCGTGCGTGTGTGGGTTTTCTCCGGGTACTCCGGTTTCCTCCCACATTCCAAAAACATGCATGTTAGGTTAATTGGCGACTCTAAATTGTAAATGTGAGTGTGAATGGTTGTTTGTCTATATGTGCCCTGCGATTGACTGGCGACCAGTCCAGGGTGTACCCCGCCTCTCGCCCAAAGCCAGCTGGGATAGGCTCCAGCATACCCGCAACCCTAATGAGGATAAGCGGTACAGAAAATGAATGAATGAACATTATTAGACCACCGATGACATGAAACTTTTACACTTCTATCATTCTTTGTTTACATTGCATTGTGCAGGTAACGGTATGACTGCCGGGACATAAAAGACGCCTGTCTCAGCCATTGTATGTCCGCTGGGTTCTGCTGGCTCAGAAGCCAGTCTCCATGCAGTGTAAAAAGTAATGTCTTCTTCAATACATTCATTCATGTGATCTAATTTATTATTATTTTTTTGGGGGGTGGAAACCTTGATATAGTGAGGGAGCAATATTTGAATGAGAATGCAATGAGGGATGACTGCAAAGCTGTATTTTTGTGTTGATACACAGTTTTACCTCGTTGATCGCAGTTCATTGGCTCCAAACCCGACTGTGATAACATTTTATTTGTATTTTAGTCCATTTAACAATTTTTATTCTTGGAAACACTTTATTTAGGTCAATAATATGTAACATTTGCTTCAACATGGTTATTGTTTGACCACAAAACAACATGATTTATTGAATTTATTTTGAAAACCCATGTTTATGTGTAACCACAAAATTTAAAGCGTGAAGTGGTGGGATGGGTGTACATATACAGTACATTAGATATACATATACAGTACATTAGATATACATATACAGTACATTTAACGAAAACCACAATTCAGACAGTACGACCCATATGTACAGCGGTGTGGAAAAAGTGTTTGCCACCTTCCTGTGGTCTTATTTTTTGCATGTTTGCCACACTAAATGTTTCCGATTATTTTGTTTTTATTATTAAAGAGAATGGAAAAATATCCAAACCTAGCATGGAACCGTGAATTCTGCCATCTACCAGAAAATCATGAAAGAGAATGTCCGGCCATCTGTTGGTGACCTCAAGTTGAAACCAACTTGGGTTTTGCAGCAGCAAGTCCACCTCTGAATGGCTGAAGAAAAACCAAATTAAGTCTTTGGAGTGGCCTAGTCAAAGTCCTGACCTGAATCCTATTAAGATGCTGTGGCATGACCTTAAAAACCTGCTTCATGCTGGAAAAACCTCCATTGTGGCGGAATGACAACAATTCTGCAAAATTCCTCCGCAGCACTGTAAGAGAATCATTGCAAGTTATGGCAAACGCTTGATTGCAGTTATTGCTGCTAAGGGTGGCGCAGCCACTTACTAGCTTTAGGCTAAAATCCCTTTTCACACAGGGCCATGTAGCTTTGCCTTTTTTTCCTCCCTTCATAATAAAAAGTTTAATAAAAAAAACTGCAATTTATGTTCAGTTGTGTATTTGTTGACTAATATTTACATTTGTTTAAGGCACTGAAACATTTAAGTGTGATAAACATGCAAAAAAAGAGAAGTTTTCCACACCACTGTACTATATGTCTTTTTTGTCATGTCAAAACTGTGAGACAAATTACAAAGGTTTTGATAGGCTGCAAAGCAATCCGTGTTCTCCTGTGACTTAACAGGAAGTTAGATAAGTGTACTTAGCATCCGTCCGCTTCCACTCACAGGTCCGACGTAACTTTCAACACATCGTGCCAGTTAGGAGGGTAAAGTGCAAGGACTAGGAGGAGGGGGATGCGGGTCACGTCTCAAATGGCAAACTGGCGCCTCGTTCCCCTCTGATGTAATGGATATCAGGCACCCACAATCCCTATGTTTGGCCTCCCACATCATTCCACACCGGGGTGGGGGACCATCTTTGGACAGGACGAGGGCCTAGCCGTTGGTCTTTCAGTGCATCTTCTCGTTTCAACTTACGGGGATGCAACATCTCCTTAGCCTGTGCACGGATGTGAGGGGTGTCCCGCGGGGGCTGACCTCTCTGCTTCCAGGGGGTCGCAACATCTCAAAGGGAAGAAATCTATGAGCGCCATTGGAATGAACCTGACGCGGGCAGCACAGGAGACTATGTAAGAGTCAGAAGAGGAAGTGAGGAGGGGGTTTGGTCTCCTGGGTGGGCCAGGAATCAAAGCGGAAAAGTAATAATCGAGTCAGCGAGATTGATGATCACCTCTGTGCTGCATGTGTCCACAAGAGCGACGCAGGCAGAAGGAGAAAGACTGAAATAGCTCGTGAAAAAGATGCTTGTTTGCTTTAAAAACACGGAACATGTGGCCATAACTTTTCAACCGTTACTTATCTCGCATGAGGTCTACACAAAAAAAACTAAAAGATGTTATCATTTATCGTCGCGGTGCTGCTGGTGTGATGTTTAAAACAAAGCATAACGTTTTTCCTCTCTTTCCACATGCAGAGTGGCAGGGACATGAGGCAACAGGTGGAAAGGAGGGGGACCATGAAAGACAAAAAAGTCAGGACCGGACCGCTTAGGGAAGGACGTGCTGCTAATTAGCCGCTAGGGTGTCAAAGGTCAGTGTGGTTGTCTGATGCCAGCATTAAGGGACGGCATCCAGATGTCGTGTGTTTGCAGTGGGGGCAACTGATTTGGGTTGGAGAACCAAACATGAATTCTTATTAGCTTTCCGGCTTCTGTTTGCAAGTCCGACCAGTGAGAACTCAAATTTGGACTGCCTTGGCCACTTCATTAGGCCCACCAGCATAAGCGCAGGTTGCTGAATTCTGCCTTTGTTTGCGCTTCTCTTGTAGTTGAATGAGATGAATAATCCTACGGTATATTTACACATATTGTTGTCTGTAGGCTTGCCTTTGATTGAGGATTTTCATTCTCAAATCTGAATTGTTTAGATTTTTTTCCGTTGTCAACTACTAATTAATGCATGTAATGGGACACACCTATTCCGCCTACAAAGCCTGCTATTAAAACACCTTCAAAAACCTCCAACAAGGTTTTATGTTTTTTATCCTTGCTGTGAGCTTGTAGTAACAGCCACAATAATCGTGTAATACTTACACTGTTTCACTCATTTGGAGCATTAGCGCAATTTCCTTTGCGGGTGCATCGATTTCACATAGCAAGATAGAAAGGAGCGCCACACCTAGCGATAACTTTTCCAAACTCAAAAACACAAACACAGCACCAGTGGCAGCAGCTCCAATACCTTGTGTGGTGAAGCTAGTCACCAGCCGACTAGTAAGCTAGCCATTGTGTTGTGGCGAGGTGTCACTATGCCAGCAATGTAGTGCTTGGGTGTAACAATGGGAATAATACCAAGTTCGCTGTAGCTTGGCTTATATGCAGGTCGCTTGATGTAAATATTTTTTTCAGAAGTATTTATAGGTGGAATATGTGCAAATACAGCTACTTTGACAAATACACAGGTCACTTTTGTGACTTTTTCCACCTTAAAGAAAAAGGCTAAAACACTCAGATGAGCAAATAAGCATGGTATGTGTGCAACAAGAGTACAAAAAAACGCTGTGCACATAAAACAGGAACAGCATGGCTTGAGAAGGAACAACTTGCCAAAACTATGTTAACAGTCTGATTTCCTGCCTTAAAATTCACTGTTGGGATATAAAATGAAGTTGGCATAACAGAAGCTGTTTGAAGTGATGCGCCACGGTGGTTTGTGTGGTGTCATATGTATGTACAAAGCTCCTGACACAAGTTGCATTGCACTTTCTGGAGTCATCTTTAACCTTTTCTAAATACTTCCACTCTTTGGATGATTTCTTTAGTTGCCATTATAAGCCAAAAAGCAAATGTTTTTCTAGCGTTCTAAGCCAGCGCTCACCTCAGCTCTTTTGGATTGTGCCACAGAAGCAGGTGATTTTTTCTTAATGTGTGGTAAGTACAGGTCTTCTGTTAAACACAAAAAATGGCTGTTTTGTATCAATAGAGGCTATTTATAACAAAAACAATGACATTCTTTGTAAAAACAGGTGCTCAGCAGCAGCCGTGGCCACCCCCATGTAGTCAGAATGGTACAATCTTGATCACATTTTTATATGATTCAATGGTTCCTCAGTATCCATTCGTCGAGTCAACGTGCGACAATTACTCATGCGAGTAATTGTCTGTATACCATTAAGACACTAACAGAGAATATTAAACTGTAGCACCTGTGGACAGGAATAACCTGACATTTCTCAACAAAAACTTTGGTGCTATTCCTCCTTGGCTGCAAATTACACTTTTTTGCATATTACAACATTACCACCAGCTAGTATATGTTCGCAATAGAGGTTGCAGACAACCGACTGCACAATAAAATTCAATATTCTTCACATTACGAGTTAAACTGAATGAAATTTATGTTTTTGCCTTAAAAAGGGTAGTAGCGTTAATGGATGATGCAAGATGCCAGGACATGCAGTCAAAAAAAATATAAAAGAAAAAATTATTACAAATTTAAATAAAGATGGCATGAAATACATATCAATATTTGTCCATTAATTGTATTAGAAATGTATTTTTGCCAGACAGTGGTCAAGTGGTTAGCATGTTGGCCACACAGTCAGGAGATCTGGAAGACCAGGGTTTGAATCTTCACTTGGCATCAGAGTGGGATGTTCTCCCCATGCATGCGTGGGTGTAATGATGTTGAGGCGGAAGCCGTGTAGGAATCCATTTGCAGAAGTTTAGTAAACGCCAAGAAATGCAAACAAACGCTCGGCAAGGCAGTAGAACTGGCAATACTTCGCAACCTCTGTTTGGCCTGGGCCATGCTTAAATGGCTGCCAAACAAAAAGTGGGTGCAAAGGGGCAGAGGGAGTGGTACCAGTCAATATTCAGGTGAGGGCTCCCTCTGCTGGCGTGGTGCTACAGAATCCCCCTCCCTAGGAGCGCCCCCATGGCGCTTGACGCGGGCGTCCCCGCGGTCGTGGTGCCGGACGATCCGGTCTTGCACAATGAAAGTCCGCAACGAGCGACGGATCCAGGATGTCGTGCGAAGCCTCTCATGATCTCTCCTCAGGTCCATAGCCCTCCCAGTCTACCAGATATTGGAGCTGACCACCTCGACGCCTTGAGTCCAGCAACGTGTTCACTTTGTAAGCCGGTGCTCCATCAATATCCAGCGGTGGCGGCGGCGGCTCACAGTTCACAGCGTTGGGGTCAGCATCCGGGTGGACCGGTTTGAGGAGCGAGACATGGAAGATGGGGAGATGCGGTAATCAGTAGGAAGCTCAAGCTGATAGGTGACCTCAGTAATCTGTCTGATTATTTTAAACGGGCCAACATACCTGGGGCTGAACTTCCTACTCGTTAGCCGTAGCCTGAGGTCCCTCGTAGACAGCCAGACCCAATCTCCTGGTTGGCAGGGAGGGTGTGGGCGACGTCGTCTATTGGCCGGGAACTCTGGTGTTCGGATAGCTCTCTGTAGACTAACATGGGCACTGTCCCACACCCTCTCACTACGTCTGATCCAGCCGTCAACGGCAGGAACTGATGACGGTTCACCAGACCAT
The DNA here is from genome assembly GCA_024372805.1 of Oostethus manadensis. Lineage (NCBI taxonomy): Eukaryota > Metazoa > Chordata > Actinopteri > Syngnathiformes > Syngnathidae > Oostethus > Oostethus manadensis. The sequence continues at coordinate 202,545 of QODF01000388.1, read as the reverse complement.
GGAAACAAGGGGGGTTGGTATCCCAAGACACACTGAAAAGGGGGTCATTCCAGTGGAAGAGTGAGTCAAGGATTTCTGCGCATATTCAGCCCATGGAAGAAATTCTGGCCACCAGTTCTGTTCCTGGTGACAGTAAGTCCTTAGATACCGTCCGATTTCTTGGTTCAATCATTCAACTTGACCATTAGATTGGGGATGATATCCCGACGTGAGGCTAACATTGATGTCAAGTTGCTTGCAGAACGCTCTCCAAACCTGAGAGGTAAATTTGGGTACCTCTGTCAGAAACAATATCCTCTGGCAGACCATAGATTCTAAAGACGTTTTGGAATAAAGATTGAGCCGTCTCCAATGTTGTGGGAAGACCTTTGAGGGGAATCAAACGGCAGGCTTTAGAGAAGCAATCTATGATGACCAGTATGGTGGTGAAACCGTTGGAGAGTGGTAAGTCTGTGATAAAGTCTATGGATAAGTGAGACCAAGGACGCTGAGGAATGGGTAATGGTTGGAGAAGGCCAGAAGGGAGTTCCTTGGGGGTTTTGGATTGAGCACAAGTTTGACAAGACTTGACATAGATTACTACATCTTTTGACATTGATGGCCACCAGAAGTAATAGTTGGAGAGTACGCGAGATTCCCGGATGTCCTGAGCTCAGTGAGGTGTGAACCCATTGCATGACTCTGAGACGTAGTCCTTGAGGCACAAAGAGTTTGTTCATGGGGCAGTTTGCTGGTGGTGGTTCTTGTTGATGGGCTCGTTGGATCTCCTCCATAATATCCCAGGTTACTGCAGCAATTATGACAGATGATGGAAGGATAGGTTTAGGTGTGACATCGTTAGTTGAAGAGTCGTGACGTCTGGATAGAGCATCAGCCTTACTGTTCTTGCTGCCAGGTCTGTAGGTAACAGTAAACTGGAAACGAGTGAAGAACAGAGACCAACGAGCTTGACGTGGGTTCAAGCGTTTCGCACTCTTGATGTATTCCAGATTTTTGTGGTCTGTGATGACTTAAAATGGATGGACCGCTCCCTCAAGCCAATGCCTCCACTCTTCAATTGCTGCTTTCATGGATAAGAGCTCTTTATTATCTACATCATAGTTGCGTTCAGCAGATGTTAGTTTCCTCGAAAAAAGGCACAAGGGTAGAGTTTGCCTGGTTGACCATGACGCTGGGAAAGAACGGCTCCTATCCCACAGTCGGAAGCATCTACTTTGATCACAAAGGAAAGATCAGGATTAGGATGCTTGAGAATCGGGGCTGTAGTGGAACTGGTCTTGAGTTTGATGAAGGTTTGGGTAGCTACTTCGGTCCACTTGAGTTTGGATGGTTTGCCTTTTAATAGTGATGTTAAGGGGGCCGCAATCAGGTTATATTTACGAATAAAGCGCCTGTAGAAGTTTGCAAAGTCAAGAAATCTCTGAAGTTCTTTGACTGTAGTGGGTTGCGGCCATTCTGTGACTGCTCTGACCTTGGAGTCATCCATCTGGACGCCTAGATGACTGATGTTGTACCCAAGAAAGGATGTCTGCTTGACATGAAACTCACATTTCTCTGCTTTGATTTACAAGTGGTTATTCAACAGGCGGGAGAGCACAGTTGACATGCTGGATGTGTTCAGATTCAGACGTAGAGTAAACCAAAATGTCATCAATGTATGCCACTACACACTGATTCAGAAGATCTCGGAAGATTTCATTGATGAAGGACTGGAAGACTGCAGGGACATTTGCAAGTCCATACGGCATGACCAAGTACTCATAGTGTCCCTTAGTGGTAAGAAAGACAGTCTCCCACTCATCTCCTTCATAAATCCGGATCAGGTTGTAAGCCCTTCTGAGGTCGAGTTTAGTATAGATCCTGAATAATGCTGAAGGGACCAGTGGAAGAGGGTAGCGAAACTTGATGGTTACATTGTTCAAACCTCTGTAGTCTATACATGGCCGTAAGCCTCCATCTTTCTTTTCTACAAAGAAAAACCCTGCAGCAGCTGGAGGGACGAATAAATCCAGATTCCAGAGCTTCTTCTATGTACTCTTCCATGGCTTGGGTTTCGTTTCGGGACAGGGGGTGGACTTTGCTTTTGGGTGGCATGGCAATGGGTAATAACTCGACAGCGCAGTCCCATGGTCGGTGCGGTGGTAGCTTTGTGGCCGTGATTTTACTAAAAGCCTCGCAAAATTCTTCACAACAGACAGGAATCCTAGAAGTTAGATTAGTGTTCAGGCTTTCAATGGTGGTTGTCAGACAGTGCTTGATGGTGGCAGAATGCATGCAATGGGTTTGGCAGAAATCCGACCACTGGGTTAACTCACCATGGTACCAGGAAAAGACTAGGTCGTGAACAGATAGCCAGGGGTGGCCCCGGATAATGTCATGCCTGGGAGAGTCAATGATATAGAAGGAGATAGCCTCTTGATAGAAGAGTCCAATATGGAGCTGCAATGGTGTTGTTTGCTGGCGTGGTGCTACAGTGGGTTTATTCTGGGTACTCAGAGTTCTTTCCACATTCCAAAAACATGCATATTAGGTTAATTAGTGACTCTAAATTGTCCATAGGTATGAATGTGAGTTTGACTGTTTGTTCGTCTGCCCTGTGATTGACCAGTCCGGGGCGTACCCCACCTCTCGCCCAAAGTCAGGAGGGATAGGCTCCAGCATACTCCTCAACCCTTACCAGCATAAGCGGCATAGAAAATGGATGGATGGATTTTCTGTTTGAATCCAACCGTTTTTAACATTTATAAATAACAATACATTAATTTGCACATTAGCCGATCAGCTAAGGGACAATGAGTTGGATCACGACACCTGCCAGTTTCTGTTTGTCAGGGTGTTGCCAATAATACTGTATAATGTTGCACTAACATTTATCATACACCATTATCGTCTGCAGCCTGTGCAATGTATTTCATGTAAGTGTGGCATCATTATACCTGCTAGCTAGACACTAAAATGCTTACAAATGTCATACGGGAGGCAATTGCAGTACTCATGTCATCTTGAAAAGTGGCGGGCGTGTGTGAGCTTTTGCTTGTCACTGCCATTTTCCCACTGAAATGACAAGGGAACATTTGATGGCTGGAGAGCAACAAATCAAATAAAATGCCAGATAATTTTAATCAGCCACCTGTATTAACATCTTAACCCCCCTCAAAAGAGTCAGTGCCTCACCAGCCATGTGCCTCACCGCATGTCACTGATTAGCAGCAAGAGGGCTGGGATAGCAGTAGTATGAATGCAAGCTCCCCATTACACTACCAAACCTTGGCAGACAGCACCTTTAAAGTTATAACCAATCAAAGATGTGATGTTAAAAACAAAAGGGATTACAAATACCAAATAGTCAATTTTTGGGGTCTCATTTTGTGTTTTAGGTAAATAAGAAGAGGAAAAGATACACATTCCCTTATTTATTACTGGAAAAACATCCCACAAGTTGTTTGTGTCACTGGGAATTTGATTGTGAATAAACAAGAAAATGAAAAATGAAAATAAGGCAGTTGCTTGGGAGTCTGTAAAAGAAACAACAACTGTAATCTCTGAGTGAAGCTGGGGGCGAGGAAAACATCATCCATCTTTGTCCGAACACTCCCGATCTCTGTCCGTTATCACAGTCGCACCCCCCCCACACTTGCTCCCCCAACTCACACAAGGCTTCTTCTCAGTTCAAGTCCATCTGAAGAGAGGCAGAAAATCAAAGTAGAACAACAAAAAGCGAGGTTGCAGAGAGTGCAAAGACCCAGCGGGGAGTGGAGGGGAACAGGATGTCGTGGACAATCACAGAGAGTTATGAACATGTTCATTGCCATGGAAATATTATTATTAGATTTTTTTTCAAGAAGACAACAGTCCAATTTAATATTTGGTGACGATGACATCCGGCGGGAGGCTACTGTAATTCCTGGAGAATAAGACTGATATTCAGACACAGTGTGACCTGGAAGTCTTCCTTCTTACAGTGGGGGGGGGGAATGAAATTGTATGGAATGTGTATAAAGACACACACACACATTTATCTGCATAATCATGTGATGGATGGATGTAAATGTTTACGGACATGTGTGAAGAAGTTGTGATGTCCAAGTTAAAAGTTTCTCACTAACAAGCACAATTGATATTGAACAACATTTCAAGGGATTGTTTTGCATTAGCAGATGATAGAAGGAGATATTTGTCCTTTAAAAGTGAAGATTTTTTAGATTTTGCTTTTAAGAAAAGTAGAATGAAATAATATTAGGACTGTTAGTCGATTAAAATTTTGAATTGTGATTCATTGCATTTTGTCCACAGTTAACTCATAATTAATCACACTTAATCACATATAGAAATACGTTTATGAGTCTCAACAAAAGAGCAGTGTCAGTGGCAGACTACTATCCCTGTCCTGCTCCACTGAAAGACTGAGCAGATCTTTCCTCCCCCACGCCATGCAGCTTTTCAACACAACAGACGGGGAGCCGTATGCAACTACGATAAGTACATCAAATGTTATGTACAGGGATGTACATTTTTTAAATATGGGCCACTATTTTATTTAAAAAATAATCTACAGCCAGGAGTCCCACAGTTTTTGGTGCATTTTGTCCCAAGCTGCACAAATAGACTACAATACTGGCTTTTCACTAGGGCTGTCAAAGGATTAAAATATTTGATTGCAATTATTTCATTTTTGGGCCATAGGTAACTCATAATTAATCACATTTAACTGCAGGTACTTTACTTGTAGTTGCCATGTTTTTACACACTATTTGTAAATATACAAAATATTGTTTATCTAATATTCTCTTTATTACTTATATTATTTTTTATTTTGTTATATTATAATTATTAATTCATGTATTCATTTTCTGTGCCGCTTATATATTATAATATTATATATTATTTTATATATATTGCGTTGCGTTTTTTAAATTCAAGAATGTTTAGTTGTTTTCTTCTACAATTGAGCTACTGTCCAAAATAAGTTTTTATCTATAATAAGTAGGGATGTAAATAGCTTTGTGGTAAATAATTCGATAAGCAAATACGTTATCTACATCGAATTTATGTAAAGGGGTGTCAATATTGTGCGTCAAAAAAGATTGCCGTTAAAGGAATCTTCTGTTTCTGCTTTATTAAGGCCTTAACTTTGACAGCCCTTAAGAGTATATGACAATATATTGCAATCTACGCATTTATATTTTACTGGGTTACGCTTTCCTGCACTTGGTGTGTATGCCATCGCCGAGATAAAGAAACTGTGTGACTGACAAAAAGGCTCTGTTCATGTTGTTCTAGGGAACAAACATGCCAAGGTGCTGAAACCAATGCCCAGAGTGAACCCTTTTCCTGTTTGGAGGCAAGAGAAAATAGACACACATGAACATGGCAATATATTGAGGCGGGCAAAATTATCTAGTTAAATTTTTGTATTGTGTGATTAATTGATATATTATTGTCTCAGGCCTAGTGCCTACAACACTACTATGATCCTTTTTATTTTATATTATACTTTATTGCTCCTTTTTTCTTTTGTCTCGTGACACGAGCACTTGTGACAACCCTAGACGTGAGTATTTATTGATACGATACTGTGTGGATAAGAAACAAAAACAGGAGTGTTCCCGTGCGGACAGGGCCTTAAAGATGAAAAGTAATGGCATATATGTGCCCTGCGATTGACTGGCGACCAGTCCAGGGTGTACCCTGCCTCCCGCCCAAAGTCAGCTGGGATAGGCTCCAGCATACCCGCGACGCTAATGAGGATAAGCGGTATGGAAAATGGATGGATGGAGGCATACCCCTAACCCTACTGAAAGATTGTGGGCCCTTCTTAAACACTTGCACAATGAGAAAATAATTATGTTTTAATCCAAAACATCCTCTTCATTTTAAAAGTCATTTTTGAGTTTTAATAAAATGAAAATTGTGCACACAGTTTAAACGTTACTGGGGAGTAGTTTTGCAGAGTCCTGCTCTCCATCACCACAAACGAGTCTTCGGTTTATAAACAAAAGAGAGGGACACTACTCAGTTTCCTATTTCCCACTGAAGCATTTGTGTGTGTTTATGTGTGTGCAAGCCTCCAGCACTACACTAATTCCTTCACTGACCCACACCCTCCTTCTATGCCTCTTCATCCCAGTTTGGCCACTTGAGCGTCGGGTGTGTCTGCAAAGCCGTAAACTCTAGCCACAACACCGAGAGTCAAAACAGTCGTGCATAAACAAACTTTTACACCTAAGATGCACACACACAAACAATTTACATGTTGCAAGTGTGTTTGCTTAGCGCAAAAACAAGGGCAAAAAACTTGTCTTATAGTCGGGTTTGATCATCAGAATTAAATGTAAACTAAAGATGCACCATTTTTTTTCTTTTTTTTCAAACTGATAACTGTCTGCCTATCAAGACTGACATGGTACGTACTTTTGTAAGTCTACTTTGGATTTGGATTTAAATGTAGTTTGCGCATCTGCAGTTAAGAAGGATTGGAAAGAACTGTACCTGCAGGTTTGTCCCATTCAAATATCATGACATTGATACTACAACATCACTGTTGTAGTATCTGCTGCTGGTCATTCAAGGAGGTCAAGCTCTTTTTTTTTCGGCCTATGTCATAAATGTGTTTATTTATTTAAAAATTCTACCCTGGCTGGAGGTGGCAGAGATGAAAATGCTGAGGTTCTCTTTGAGTGTGACCAGGATGGACAGAATCAGGAATGAGTACATCAGATGGACAGCACATGTTGCAGGTTTCAGAGATAACGTCAGGGAGGTCATACTAAGATGGTTCGGACATATCGAGAGGAGGGATAGCAAATATATATTGGTAGAAAGATGCTAGGTTTTGAACTGCCTGGCCGAAGGCCTAGAGGAAGACCAAAGAGAAGATTTATGGATCTAATAAAAGAGGACATGAAGGTAGTTGGTGCGACAGAAAAGGATGCAGAAGACAGGGTTAGATGGAGGCAATTGATTCGCTGTGGTGACCCCTGGAGGGATAAGCCGAAAGGAAAAGAAGATGACCCTAGTTGTTTTCAACAAAAAAAACTTGGTAAATGCTCTGGTAGATGTTAATACTTTCAGATTGCTGATTCGCTCATTTTAATGTCAATTCAAAAAGGCATTCCGCCTCAGACAAATCAACCAATCATGCAGAAGCCGAGCGTCCGGGCCAGCCCACACTCCCACAGACTCCCAGAGATGCTCGGCGTCCGATGGGCGGGACAAAGCCCAGCGTTTATCCAATGACCGTCCAGTTTTGCGCAGTCAATCAACCCAGTCTACGCTTCCCCATCCAAGTCAATAGATGCTCAGCCTCAGACTGTGTAAGGCTTTATTAAAACGCAGTGACTCTTCAGCGATGAATTATAAGAAAGTGATGTCACTTATCTGTGATAAGTAACTAATTTTGATAAAGGTATTTTAGCGCATATTTAGTCAATGAAATGTACACACAAAAGTACATATTTCACCACTTCTTACATTTTCGGGGACGCTGAGCTTCCCTTGCAGTCCTAGAGCGATCGCCACTGACATCTCTACTATCAAGAGAACCGGAGTATTGAGCCAGCGCAAGGTGCACTGTTTTAGGGCGCACGCTCCGAGCATCCGGTCTCTGGAAAATCTTTTGCACATTTCAAACGCCGCAGTGCTGGTGTTTCAGGTGGCTGGTTTTTAGTGTGTTTGATGTTTTGTTTCCTGTCATCACAGAGCATTTGGTACAACTAGCCCATAAAATGTCTCCCTCTGAAAGTGAATGTATGTTTACAAGTGAGCCCAGGGGAAGTAATCGTCACAGGCATGAGTAAAAAGGAGCCTGCCTCATATTGGCCTGATAATTATAGGCCCCATAAGTCAACTGATTGTTCACCGATTGTACTGACCTGGGCAAGAAAGTATTAGTTAGTAATATCGTACTGAAAACACAATGTCAGTATTAGTATTTCTTGCCATTTTTAACAGCATAAATGTGTCCATTTTGTTATATTTTGAAATGTAGCCAGTATTTACTAAATTTATATAATAGCTTTTAACCAGAAAATACTTACTATTGTAACTTTTTAATATCAATCAACACTGTCATGGAAGTATCACATTTGCAGTATACGGTATTTATTATTGTTGGTGTAGTTTGCAGTGGTATATGGGCAGAGTTTTAAACACAGTTTTTGTACTGGACCTCTTTTTTCCATGTGCAAATGTCATGATCTCATTGCATCCTCTCTTCTGAGTTAGCTCTCCCAACAACACAGCACACTGATACAGACTTGCACTCATTATCTGTTGGTTGGAGCCCAGAAAGGCAGATACGGCAAGGAGTAGTCCCTAAACGTACCACATTACGCCTTCCTGCATGCGTCCCAGGAGGAGCCGAGATACACCCCGACATAACCTGCCAATATCACCGGATAAAGCCAACAACCACTACTGATATCCTGGGACGTGTTGACTGCTCGGACTTAAATGCCGGTGCCCGGGCGGAGACATTACACACATGCCCCTCTCACTCCCTCCTACTCCTTCCAGAACCCCCACCCAGACCCGTGATGGAGACTCCTCGTGGGCTACTTATCCTCCCCACCTTCCCGAGCCTGATGCACGGGGAGGAAACTTGTACAAACATTTTACTTAAACACGCACACACATGCCGTACACCCACAAAACGGCAAGCCTGTTGCAAAATGGCTTAGCTTATGTATAAACGTGACACTGATGGGGAATTGGTGAGAAGAAAGCTGAATACAGCTGGCACTTGCTGCATTCCGGTTTGAACATCGCTGCCTCTCTCTTTCACAGGTTTTTGAAAATTCACGACTTAATAAACGACTCCTGTTTTGAAATGAAATTGTCAATTCAAATGGAATAGAAACAAATTTTGACCATGATTCCGAACATTTGTGATGCAAAATTCGATGCAAAAACTCCACTCCTTCCCTTCCTCTGTGTCCAGACTTTAGGGACACTATAATATATTAATTTCTAACTTTTTCAGTACCTACAATGTCTCATGTGTCTATTTTGACTTGTTACCAAACACGGTTGGTATCTAAGAGTGCACAGATAAGGATTGGGTTCCGGGGGCTGCCTCTACCCGGATGTGGGAGTGGGGGCGTATCTGACCCCCGGGGGCATCTGGGTTGGCCCGGACTCGCTGCTGCGGGGGTGGATGGGTGCGCGTCCCAGTGCCGGATCGGTGCCTGGGAGAACCTGGGTTGGGGGAGTGTGCATGCGGTTGGGCGGGTGTGGGTTTGTGTGCGCGAGTGCAGGCGTGTGTCAGTATGTTTGTGTGTGTGTTGTGTGTCGTATGTTGGGTGCAGGGGATTCAACAGGGATGTGGGCACTGGGGGCAGTGGTGGTGGGTGAGGTGAGTGATTGTGCCTGGAGGGTTGCTGCCTCTCCGAGTGGTGGGGTGTGTTGCCCGGGTTCCTCTCGGATACGGGGTGGGGATGGCGGCGGTGGTGTTCGGGGGTGTGGGTCGCCGGAATCTCCTACAGCGGCGCCCTGTTGGCTAGTGTGTGACATCTGGGTGAGGCTGCTCCCGGACTGCTGTCGCTGGGCGTCCGGGGCCTATGGATGGCCTCGCCTCGTGCCGGCCCCTACCCCGCGGTGGGTCCCGGCAAACAGGGGTGCCTACTGCCCAATAGCTCGTCCTCTGGGAGGGAAATTATATATTTTTTTGTCTCCCAGTCTTACTATCCCCGCGCCCTCGCCCCCCCACTCCCTGCAAACAAGCATATAGGATCTTGGGGAGTGCGCGTGCTCCATGGAGGTCTGCCATGGGGTGTCACAAACATGACCTACTTCTGTGATGCCCTGGGGGCCGCAAACTCCCCAGTTTTATTTACACCTCTTCACTATACATAGACTCACAGACACCTCACATTCATTTTTGGGGTGCCGGGACTCGTGTCACAGTGTGGGCAGAGCTACTCAGCCATGCTCAGCCGGCAGGGTGGTTCTGCCCATGGTGTCACGCAGTTTCGGCTCCTCAATTTTAACTGCCTACACACACACATCTCACACTTCATAACAATTTTAGTTGAGTGGGGGGGCGGGGATTAGAGGGTCCTATTACACCCTTGTTTTCTTGGACGCTCCCTGAGGCGGGGGGTGGTGGAGGGAGTGGTTGTTTCGGCTCCGGGTTCATGGGCCCTTTACGAGCGCCTGCCTCTGGCGTCGGGAAAGGCGATGGCCTGCAGCAGTTGTGTCTGGGGCTGCCTGGAGCTCCCGGGGTGTTGAGTATGGCCCTTGCTTTGGGGGGTTGGGTGGCTTCTGAGGCCGGGGGCTTGGGGGCGGTTGTCCTGCTTGCCGAAGCTGGCCGGCCCCCAGGGGTGTTCCGGCGGTTGGCGTCCGGGGCCCCCTTGTGGCCCTTGCTCGGCTGCCGAGTGGCGTCTGGCCGGGTCTCCCTTGGACTCGCGGTTGCCTCTTGGGGGGGCGGGGTCGGGCCTTCCCCTCTGTAGGGAGCCTGCTGGGGGACCGTGCTCCGGCATCTTCCTAGTCGGACCCTCGCTTTTGGAGGGAGTGTGGTTTGGGATGCATGGGTGTGTTCACCACGAACATCTCCTCACTCTCTGTTTCACTCTGATGCAGTTATCCTGTCACTGCAGAGTAATGTAGATTTCATGTAGATTTGTTGCACGTGTCATCTGGATGGTCATTGTTCAAGAGGTTCTGTTTCTTTTCTTGTTGTTTTTCTTGTATGTTTATCACTATTAATACATATGTATGTATGTGTGTATACATATATATGCACACTGTATGTGTGTGTATGTATGTATGTACTGCACGGATATATGTATGTCCACAGTATGTTTATTTATACGTGTAAGAATATGTGTATATGTATGTATGTATATATACATATAGATATATATGTGTGTGTATATATATGTTAGTATTATCATTATTATTATTATTATGATTATTTTAATTTCCACTGTATTTTTGCTCATTTTGCTTTATGACTGTTCTGGTTGTTGCTGAAATTGTGATTATCACGGTTGTTTATAATATGGTTGAAATATGTTTGTGAGGTTCTTCTGCACCCTTTCTTATATCCCCCACCTCACCCCCCACCCGTCCCTTTTCAGGTCAGGTCCGGCATCGAAATGTGGCGCAACAAAATTCATAATAAACGCAGTCAAATGTCAAGGGAGACTCATTTGGATTATGAAATCTCCCTCGGAAAAGAAATTTTGCTCAGCATTTAAAGGCAGCTTGACTCCCATTCAGCTGTTAAGATGCTGGACAAGACACAAAAAAAAAAGAGTGCACAGATAATAGGCCAAAGCAAAAACAATGCAAAATGTACATTTAAAAAATGTCTCCCACGCAGAGGCAGGACCAGTGAATGATGACACAAGACGACCTTAGCGGGACCCTCTCAGGTGACATTTCCACCTAATCTGTGTTTTCTCGAGAGTGTGTATCAGTCGTCCCATGAGACACACACATAATGCTACCGGAGGCCAACAGGAGATGACTAAGGGGTGAGATGTGAATCGCGATAAAAAGCGGCTCTGACACCCACACACCCACACGCACACACACTCAATCCTCCTGGGACCCCCAGCAATCCTCTGAACCCCAAGTCTCGAGGCAGGAAGCAGACAAGTGTCTTTGTATGTGAGCGTATTATCTTTATTGGTGTGTGCACGTGTTTGTTTGTACGTGGACTTTGAGCCAAGCTCCGGTCCACTTAGTAGCAGAGGACAGACGCTGAAGCATCTCGCCTCTGTGGCCTAATTGCAAACAGATGTGCGCCGGCCTCCTTGCTGTGTGCATTGCATGCTAAAATTGCCGCGATGAAATAACATCCCTATTGTCACCTTTACACTTATATTACCCAATATCGTGGACATAATAAGAGGAAATAAGCCATTTAAGATTGAAATAAGACTCAAGATCATGTGTGTTCTATAAATGTGTTCCTTAGGCAGGGGAGTGAGTGGTGGACAGGAAGTGACATCAGCGTTAGAGTTGAGTTTCAGCAACAGTAACCCGTGTTTTTATCAGGGTTTTTTTTTTTATGAGAGATTATTGTGAAATCATTCGAAGCTGCAATAAAAGCATGTTGTTTCAGAAGTCAAGTATGGCGACTGTGCCTCTTGCCGAACATTACAGTAACATTACTGGCACCTAGTTACGTAATGCACCTTTGGAAATGTGTCATTTTGTTCATTTTCCATCTTTATGCTTGGAAATGCTTCATTTAGGCCAAAAATATTTAAAATTAGCTTAAATATGCATATGTTTTGACTAGGGCTGTTAATTTATTAAAATATTTAATCGCAATTAATCACTTTGTTGCCCATAGATAACTAATAATTAATTACAGATAGATGGAAGTTGTTATCTATAATAAGAAGAGATGGGCGATAATATCGGCCCACTGATATTACTGGTCCCATATTGGTATAAAAATGTAATATCAGCAATATCAGCATCTTTTTTTCCCTATAATGATCAGCCACCAATTTGTATTGGCCGTCTTTCGTGAAAACTCACAACATCTGCAAACGCCCTTCATGTGCCGATCCCAAAAGCCGATCCCCGGTGGCGAACACTATGATTTTATAGCTTTTCCCCCCATATAATATAGCCTAATATAGACAGTAACGGTTGCAGTTTTTAATACACCTATCAACATGAGACTGGGGCCGCACGGTGGGTGAGTGGTTAGCACATTGGCCACACAGTCAGGAGATCTGGAAGACCTGGGTTCAAATCTCCGTTGGGCATCTCTGTGTGGAGTTTGCATGTTCTCCCCGTGCGTGTGTGGGTTTTCTCCGGGTACTCCGGTTTCCTCCCACATTCCAAAAACATGCATGTTAGGTTAATTGGTGACTCTAAATTGTCCATAGGTATGAATGTGAGTGTGAATGTTTGTTTGTCTATATGTGCCCTGCGATTGACTGGCGACCAGTCCAGGGTGTACCCCGCCTCTCGCCCAAAGTCTGCTGGGATAGGCTCCAGCATCCCCGTGACCCTAATGAGGATAAGCGGTATAGAAAATGGATGGATGGATGGAACATGAGACTGGATAAGATGCAAATGTTTGTTTATTAAACATTCTGGATTTTTTTTTATATCTCAACATAAAAAAGGATCTCAATGTAAATAAAAAAAAACAAACTAAATTTACAAACGTAGACACTGGTAAGGTAAACTGTCCATCACTCGAAATATAATTGTGACTAACTTCTTTAAAGTTGACCAACTCTTCCGCATACCCTCTAGAATACACCAGGCATGATTCATAACCCAGCGTTAACTTTTCCAAACTCACAAGCAACACAACCGCTGTAGCTGCAGTGGGTTGTGTACCCGCGGTGGGTCCCACGACGTCCATTGTCAGCTCCCTCACGCTAACTGGTTTTCCCTCATTAGAACTCACAGAAAAGGGAAGGAAACGTGTTCATGCGTGTGCAGTTGTCATTATGACTTGGAGTTATCATTTATTAACAGGTATATCGCACAACACAGCAGCAACAGAACCAATGCTGCCATGGCGGAACTTTGCTTTATTACCGCTGGTGAGTTTATTGTGTACAATAATGCGACACACCGATAGCTGAGGGCCGTGACCGACAATTTAAAGCGCATGTAGAGGATTGGTGGAGGTAATGAAAACCAAACTACTGGAAAACCGACCCTGTGCGGTAGTGATGACACCGCCCTCCTGTGTCTTCTCGCTTTAGCACAGATCACATCCGTCAGCTAAATGGAGCTCCTTATCTGTCTTTTTCACCTACGATGCTAATTAAAGATAATAAACCCTGCAGATCATTTCTCCCCTGCTCCAAACGGGCCGTCAGGTCCGCTCCCCTCGCACTCGCGCACATGTGGCCGCCCCAACGACGAGAGCAAGTTCACACATGGCTCTTGGCCGTGCCTGCAGCGCAGGTGCTCGCCGCACACAGAAAGTTCATGCCGCGACGCATGTTTACACAAGCCATGAATGATAAGGCATGAAAGCAGACACACAAACACGGAGATTCATTTGTCTAAGTTCTCTTTTGCTCTTTTTTTCTCACTGCTTTGGCTCGTGGGCTGTATGTTTTTACATTTATGTATGACATCACAGTGAGGGTGATGTGTTCGTGACCATGGGTGTTTATAATTGCTTTTTTTAATCTGGGTGCTTGTGCGTAGGATTAGGCAAAAACATTACCCGTTTCCACCAAACCAGGGGTGTCTAAACTTTTTACCAGCGAAGGCCACATAGTGAAAAATAAAAGGATGCAACTTTGCAAAGATATGCAAAGACATTAAATATTTTTCAAGAAAAAACAGCATCTCAGATTAGTGATGTGCAGTAGTGGTCAAAATAATAGCAGTCCAAAGTGACTAACCAGATGAATGACTGTTATTGGTATATTTGTATTGCTACATGGCAAACACGTTACCAGTAGGTGCAGTAGATTCTCAAACAAGACCCAGGATTCATGATATGCATTCTGTGCAATTGGGCAATTAGGTTAGGGGTGTATTCAAAAAATAACAGTGTCTGCTGTTGGCTTTACAAACTCAAAATCGATTTTGTACAAACTTTTTTGTTTCTAGGATTTGGAAATCCTGTGATTTATTTCATCCATTGCAGGCGGGTCAACCTCCATAAATGAAGGACAAGTGATGTATTCAAACTTTCGTTGTGTCAATTTTCTTCTTGTAATTATGACTTTGTTCCCATAACATTTTCACTTTTTTCTTGTACAATTATGATTTTTCTTCAATTTTTGATGTTGTTGTTTTTGTTAAATAGTTTTCTATAGTAATGTATGCTTTTATAATGTGCTGCATGTTACGAACGGCCCCCGGGCCACACTTTGGACACCCCAGTTCTAAGCTTTGTAGCTTTGGCACCGAGAAACTTTTTATTATTTATTTATTGTGGAAGCAGAGATTTAAAAAAAAAAATCTGCCAGAAGTCTAATTTGCTACCACTCTTAGGACATCTTTTCACATTTATGGATGAGCTTTTCAGTCTTCAAGGTTTTATTAAAAGTAAAATCAATTCAGATTGCTGTTTTTCACGTACTCAGAGACTTCTTTCTATAATTTTTTGCCGTAGTTATACTTTAGCTGCTAAGCTGGGAGGCCTTAGCAGAGGACTGCACTTCCAGTTTTTGTTGGTTTTGTTCATTGTTTATGCAAGTGTAGTCTTCAAAAGAAAATTGGGTTCATACTTTTGGTTGCCTATTCCCATGAATCAGCAGTAGGGGTGTCACAAGATCTTGCAAGATTAAAATGTGACACCATTTCTTGTTCCGAAAAAAAAATAGGCATATTTCACACAGAGTAGCAAATGTTTATCAATGATTCATGATTAATCAACTTGAAACCTGACTAATTTTATGGTAAAAAAAAGTTGATTAATCATTATTAATCAATTTGAAACCGATTATTTTGATTAAATATTTTTTACCATTTGAGAACTCTATCTAAAAATACAATTAAAAAAAATAAAAAATTAAGAAAAAAACAGCAGAAATGTAATAAATCAGCAGTAATTTTTAGGAAAATAAAGACAAAACATTAGGAGAATAAAGCCATAATATCATGAGGAAGAAAATGTATTAAGTTGAAATATTAAAGTTTTATATAGAGTATGTAATTTTTGGGAGCAAATGTTACAACATCATATTGTCGTTATGAGAATAAAGACGCGGATATTATGAGAATAAAGAGATAATATTACAAGAAAGAGGAATGTTGAAAAGAAATAAGTGATATAAACTGAAAGAGTCACCAATAACTAGGGTGCCACAAGATCCTGATTAAAATGTGACAAGAGTTCTCATTCAGAAAAAAAAAGAATCCTGGGGAAATTAAAGAATTATTCACACGGGTGGCACGGTGGTTGAGTGGTTAGCATGTCGGCAACACAGTCAGAAGATATTCTCCCTGTGCGTGGGTTTTTCCTGGGTGCTCCCCTTTCCTCCCACATTCCCAAAACGTGCATGTTATGTTCATTGGCAACTCTACATTGCATGAATGGGAATTGCGGTTTGTCTGTATATGCTATGCCATTGACTGAAGACCAGTCCAGGGTGTACACGGCCATTCGCCCAAAGTCAGCTGGAATAAACTCCAGCACGCACACACACGTGATTCTGATGAGGATAAGCGACAGAAAATGGATGGATGGAATTAATCAAACAATAAATGAAAATGAACTGGATAATCAATATATTGCCATGTGCATGCATGTCTGTTATCATCGTCTCTCGCCTCCTAACAGCCAGGAAGAAGGTTCACTCTGTGTGCCACCTTGTTCACAACTGGAGCACAAATGGAGTGAGCCCTTTTGTCAGTCAAACACTCTTTTTGTCTCGGTGGATGGAGGCGGGGCCGCTAGCGTACACACCAAGTGCAGAAGAGTGTAGCGTAGTAGAATTCAAATCAGTAGATTGGAATATTCCATTCCATTCCATTTTCTTCCGCTTATCCGGGTCCGGGTCGCGGGGACAGCAGTTTCAGTAGGGAAGTCCAGACTTCCCGGTCTCCAGCGACCTCTTCCAGCTCCACCGGGAGGACACCAAGGCGCTCCCAGGCCAGCTGTGAGACATAGTCCCTCCAGCGTGTCCTAGGTCTTCCCCACTCCCGGCTGGGCATGCCCGAAACACCAGGCAGGCGCCCAGGAGGCATCCGGACTAGATTCCCGAGCCACCTCAACTGGATCCTCTCGATGTGACGGAGCAGCGGCTCTACTCTGAGCTCCTCCCGGATGGCCGAGTTCCTCACCCTATCTCTTAGGGTGAGTCCAGCCACCCCACGGAGGAAACCCATTTCCGCCGCTTGTATCCGCGATCCGTGAATCGTCTCCTCATCCCTAATCAACATTGATGTTTTTGTGCCTTTTCTGGAAACGACTTTCTTCTGCTTTCTGACTGGCTGAAGTGGTCTCCCTTTGTGGGGTTTGAGCACCACCCATTGCTTTGGTGTGACATCGCAACCTTCATGTGTGTTGTTTCAGAGGCGGCGGGTTTCACGAACTTTAATCAGGCCTTGAGATGAAAGCGCCAGAGCTGCTTCCGTGTCCATTAGTGCTGAAACGCCACAAGTGCGTCATCTGAAATGGAATAAGCGGTTGTGGTTAAATCTTCTGGCCGGGCCACAGACAGAGCCATCGCATTGCATTGTGATGTGCATGTGCAGGCTGGCAGAAACACGCATGGCCACACACACACACACACACACAAAGTCACCCCTCTGCTTGGTGTGGCCCGGCCGCTGTCTCTGTATTTATACTCACACATAACTCACCGGCCAGATAATGGCTGATGGGACAGTCGTAAAAATAACCGGCTGCACATTTGTTTGGATTGAGTAACCTTGCTTGTCTCCTCACGCCTCCTTCAATTGCTATCCCACCGCTATCTAGTCATCTGCACATGCTGTATGGGTGAAGGTCACACGGGACAAAAAATAAAAATTCTAGAAAATATGATTTTTTTTCCCCCCCTTTCTCCAAGAACCTGGAGTGTGTGCCTATCGTCCCTTAAGCAAGCATCTTTGTTTGCATAAGAAACAATAAATTACGCATATTACGATTCTGAGCATGTGGGGGAGAAAACTCAAGTCCCAGCACAAAGAAAACAGCATACATCATCACAAGTACTTCCTTTTGGAGGGAGGGCAGGGGCGGAGGCTGGACTTGTGACAGATATGCACTCGTACACTAACACTTGACAATGTAAGCCTCACCCTGAAACATGGCTGGAACATCGATTTGTTGAACTAAAAACCTTGATTCCTGACAAAGTGGGAAACATTATTACATGAATGAGATGGAAAGACACAAGCTTTTGTTGGGCACAAACAGGCATCATCTCACAGGTACTCTCTAGTACCCCACCGCCTCCACATAAGAGCCCCCTTTTCATAGCTGTCTCAGGTAATGCCTGTAAAGTCAATAACCACTTTTATTCCCGTAAAGTTACGACTTTACTCTCATAACATTGCAAGCTTTTTCTGGTGAATGTACAAC
Source organism: Oostethus manadensis (assembly GCA_024372805.1). Classification (NCBI taxonomy): domain Eukaryota; kingdom Metazoa; phylum Chordata; class Actinopteri; order Syngnathiformes; family Syngnathidae; genus Oostethus; species Oostethus manadensis. Next base: position 184,565 of record QODF01000388.1, on the reverse strand, counting down.
GTTAATGTTGCCATAAGAACGTTAATGTCGTACATTTACAACTTTACTCTCATGATCTGATGATTTTGATATTCCATCATAACAGGCATTGCCCGAGACAGCTATAAACATGAGGGACTTTTAATCTCGTAATATTAGAACTTTTTTTTCTCGCGAAATTGCGACTTTTAATCTAGAAATCTTAGAGATGTTTTTTTTTTATTTGGCCGTAATATGCCCCCGTAAAAATGTATTATATACGCAAATGTAAAAAGATCTAAGGCATAAAAGTACCTAACAATCTAACCAAAAAATAATGAAGAATAAAAATGAAATACGTTATGAAAAAGTGTACGTTCTCCAGAACTACAGACAAAAAAAACACTTCATGCCTTGGCTCGGTGTCACCTCCTGTGGTGCGGAAAGAAATTACAACAGGACTTACAGCGCTGAGGCTGTTAGAGGTCTTGCTCATGCTTATGCAGCTCAACAATCCCACCGCGTTCAAAGAGAGAAAGCTTTTTTTGCCTTTGCCTTCAGGAGATCATGACAGTGTGGAATAATTGATGTTATGCCAACTTAGACCAAACAACTCATTCAGGTCTTGGCTCACTGTTGCCTCGTGTGGCAGGGAGTGTCAATACAATGAAGGCCAGTTTTTGTTTATTTGTGGAAAGCCAACAGCGCACATCGTCGTGCATCAGATTGGCCCGAGCTTCCTCTTAAAGCCCACAAAGTCAAGCTGACTTTGAGGTACACTGCATGGCCTTTTGATTTAATGAATGCCGCTCAATAAAAGCGGAAACCCAACAACGGGGAAGATTTTGGAAAACTCTCTGAAGTCCAAAGGGAGAACATTGTGAGCCTGTAAATATTTGTCTGATAACAATGGGAGGGCAATTCTTGATATCTGCGTGGAGTCCTGGGACACAATATATCTGACACACTTTTATTGGCTTCCTGTTTAATGACTTCCTGCACCGAACGAGCTGGGAACTTTTTATCCTTCATGTTCTCTTATTTCTGATGACCTCACTTCTTATGGCATTATCTCGGTTCTAGGGCTGAGTAAATGCTTTTTTTGCAGTGAGTTTGACACCGTTCATGTATTCGGGAAGCGTAATCGCGCACTCACGCCCCCGCCTTGCTCACTCTTGATGGCTAAGATGTGCAAACCAATGAGCAAATGTTTTGATGATGAAGCCTTTTTCCAAGAACCTTTTCTCCCAAACGCACATGGCCTTTGGATGACTCCCCGAAGAGACCATTAATTTAAATATCTGTGTGTGTACACAAGCGGGAGATTTGTACTTTTTGTTTTATCACACACAAGAAAGAGAAACCCAGATCAATGCAATGCTTTGGAATAAAGTCAAAACAAAGAAAAGTGATTCTGGTATGAAAAACCCAATGATCCGACTAATACTTATAGATAAACACACAGAAGTCAGTTACCATTGGATCATCATAATTATCTGCTTCTAGTTTTAATAAATGCACACAAAACATTCATTCATTCATTCATTCTTTTTCTATACCGCTTATCCTCATTAGGGTCGTGGGGATGCTGGAGCCTATCCCAGCTGACTTTGGGCGAGAGGCGGGGTACACCCGGACTGGTCGCCAGTCAATCGCAGGGCACATATAGACAAACAAACATTCACATTCACATGGAGAATTTTAAGTCTCCAATTAAGCTAACATGCATGTTTTTGGAATGTGGGTGGAAATCGGAGTACCCAGAGAAAACCCACGCACGCATGTGGAGAACATGCAAACTCCACACAGAGATGCCCAACGGTGATTCAAACCCTGAACCTCCTGACTGTAAGCCAATCTGCGACCCACTCATCCACCAAGCGGCCCGCACACAAAACATAACTTACAAAGGGCAGACCGCCCAAGTAATACTTAAAGTGGCTAATCGCTCTCACCACAGCAAGAAGTTCCCTACGTGTGACACAATAGCGCCTCTCCGCCTTGTTGAAAGTCCTGCTGAAGTAGGCCACCACTTTTTCTCCGTTGGCCCCCACCTGGCTCAACACCGCACCCATCCCCGTGTCACTGGCGTCCGTATCCAGGATGAATGGCAGGCTGGGGTCCGGGGGAACAAGGATGGGA
>QODF01000388.1:106043-181294 GCA_024372805.1 Oostethus manadensis | reverse complement strand
TTCTCAATCCCACTGACATGCCTTCCATAGAGGAAGCAGAGTCTGAGGATACGTACGTGGACAGTTCTATCACCGTGGCTGAGGTAATTGGGGTAGTCAAATCACTCCCCAGTGGCAAGGCTCCGGGGGTAGACGAGTTCCGCTCAGAATTTCTCAAGGCTCTGGATGTTGGAGGACTGTGTTGGTTGACACGCCTCTACAACATTGCATGGAAGTCAGGAACAGTACCTCTGGACTGGCAGACCGGGGTGGTGTCCCCATTTTTAAAAAAGGGTGACCGGAGGGTGTTTTCCAACTATAGGGGGATCACACTCCTCAGCCTCCCTGGGAAAGTCTACTCCAGGGTGCTGGAGAGAAGGGTACGATCGTTAGTCGAACCTCGGTTACTGGAGCTGCAATGTGGTTTTCGTCCCGGTCGCGGAACACTGGACCAGCTCTACACCCTTCCAAGGGTACTCGAGGGTATGTGGGAGTTGAAGCAGAAGAGATACTTGTGAGAAAATACAAATTGATGATGAGGAAATTGAAAGGGTGAATGAACATAAGTTTTTGGGCGTCATCATTGATGACAGAATGAGTTGGAACCCTCACATCAAAAACATACAACATAAAGTAGCAAGAAATACTTCAATACTTAATAAAATAAAATTTGTCCTAGATCAAAAATCACTCCAAACTCTCAGTTGTTCTCTGGTGTTACCATATCTAAGTTATTGTGTGGAGATATGGGGAAATAACTAAAAAAGTACACTTCACTCACTTGATGTGCTACAAAAAAGATCAATTAGGATAATCCATAACGTGGAGTATAGAGAGCATATAAATCCACCTTTTCAAAAATCACAATTATTAAAATTTGCTGATCTGGTAAACCTTTAAACCGCTAAAATGATGCATAAAGCAAACAACAACCAGTTACCAAAGAATGTCATACAATTTTTCTCAACAAGAGAAGAAAAATATGATTTTAGGAATAAACTAAACTTAAAACACAAATATCCAAGAACAACACTAAAAACCTTTAGTACTTCGGTATGTGGAATCAAACTATGGAATGGATTGAGTAAAGAAGTAAAACAATGCTCTACAATGAGTGATTTCAAGAAACATTACAAGCAGTTGATGTTTACAAAATACAAGGAAGAAGAGTTGTGAAGTATTGTGTATGTCAAAGGCCATATTACTTCATTCCTTGGAGAGTCAATTTTCTGTCGATTGACTGTCCATGCTATGTTTGTTACCATCACCTTATACTTATACTAGGAACTTTTCATCCTAGTGAGAACATGGACAACAATGTTTTGTTACAACTGTTATACACCACTCATCACTATAAGCCTACAGGGGTTGGATTAAATAAGCTTTGCTTCTTCCTACTCCTTTTGGACATGTGGAGCTGTCCATGGAAATTAAGTGGTGTATTCCAATGTAATTTACATACATGTCCAAATAAAATTAAACAATTACCATTTAACAGTCCAGAGCAACGAAGAGTGTGGAAAAGAGTTGTATAAGCGTGTGCAGGCAGGCTGTAATGGGTGGAGAAAAGTGTCGGGTGTGATGTGTGATAGAAGAGTTTCAGCTAAAATGAAAGGAAAGGTGTACAAAACTGTGGTAAGACCAGCGATGTTGTTTGGTTTAGAGACAGTGCAGCTGAGAAAAAGACAGGAGGCAGAGCTGGAGGTAGCAGAGATGAAGATGCTGAGGTTCTCTTTGGGTGTGACCAGGATGGACAGGATCAGGAATGAGGACATCAGAGGGACAGCACATGTTAGAAGTTTTGGAGATAAAGTCAGAGAGGCCAGATTGAGATGGTTCGGACATGTCCAGAGGAGAGATAGTGAATATATTGGTAGAAGGATGCTGAGTTTTGAACTGCCAGGCAGGAGGCCTAGAAGAAGACCAAAGAGGAGGTTTATGAATGTAATGGAAGAGGACATGAAGGTAGTTGGCGCAAGAGAAGAGGATACAGAAGACAGAGTTAGATGGAGGCAATTGATTCGCTGTGGCGACCCCTGAAGGGATAAGCCGAAAGGAAAAGAAGAAGAAGAAGAGTGATGCCACACCTGTGCAGTCCCGCTCATGTACAAAGATGCCGCCCCCTTCCACCCCCCCCTTCCACGCTCTTATAGCAGTTTGTTTTCACACAGCCAGCCAGAGGAAGAAGCCACTCAGCATGGCTTACAACAGCTCATCTTCCTCAACAGCTGACTCTCTCAGGGCCTTAGTACGTCTTGGCAATGAAAAAAAAGATATGGATGTGAGTGTGAATGTTTGTTTTTCTGCCCTATGATTGGCTGGCGACCAATCCAGGGTGTACCCGACCTCTTGCCCAAAGTCAGCGGGGATAGGCTCCAGCATACCCCTTACCCTAATGCGGATAAGCGGCATAGGATGGAAAATACAGTACTGTATGATCAGGTCGTTTTTGAGGGGAATTTGTCCCTTCATGCACAATCCTTCATGCACTGTCCCATCAGGCGAACCATAAAACACATATCTTTCTCTTTCATCTACTCTGTGTTCTAAAGATTTAAAAACAGATAAAAAGAGGCAGCTTATTATTGCATGTAATGAAACACACCTATACTGCCAAAAGCCTTCAGAAAATGCTTTTAATGAGCAAATGAGCTTAATGCTTCAAATGAGCAAAATGTAAAGTATTACTTTTTATCCTGTAGTGGTTTGCTGTGGCGACCCCTGATGGGATAAGCAGCGATAAGCTGAAAGGAAAAGAAGAAAGAAGAATGGTTTTATATGCTGTCATGCTGTCATCATGTAGTAACAGACACAGTGTTGTAGCTTTTTGGAGGTGCTTTGTGGGTGGAAGAGGTGTGTCCCATTATGTGCATGAATTAGCTGCCTCTTTTTACCAGTTTTTAAACGTTTTGAACACACAGAAAAGAGAAGAACGTGTTCACGTCTCACTTAAGATTGAAAAAAGTGCACTTTTCCTTTAAGTTTAAATTTCATGTTTGATTGTCTCACAAAAAATTGCTAATAATCCAACAAATAATAATTACTCCTAATACCCAATGTAATTTTTTTTTTTACAGAAATTGTTAATAGTGGGTTATATTATTGGATCAACCTAATAATTTGAAAAAAAAACCCAGGAAAATACTATTAAAAATATTGTACATTTAAAAAAACATACAAAATCAGATCTTATACCATCCTTATAATGAACATCATTTTCAAAAATTGTCCATGGTGACCTAACAGTAAATACTAGATATTTAAACACTCAGTTCATGACACAAGGTGATGCACGAGATTGGGTCTACGAGAACGAGAAGAGATTTCAAAATTACTTCTATATATATATTTATATATATATATATACACTAGATTATTAGATTACATTCTTCTGCAATCTGTGTGAATGATAGCGGCCCCTCCTCCACCCACAGAGAAAAAGAGACTGCATGCCTGACAATAGGGCTCACTCTCTTCATGCTGTTGTTCTATGGAACAAACGCGGCAAGGTGCAAAAAACGATGCACAGAGTGAACCTTCTTCCTGCCTGTTTGGAGGCAGGAGACGAAGAAAACAGACACGCAAGCACGTTGCAGTATATTGATTACCCAGTTCATTTTCATTTATTGTGTGAATAATGAATTTATTATCATCCCACTCGTTGTACCCACGAGATCTTGTCACCTCGCAAGACCTTGTGACACACCGAGCATTTTTTATGATCACCTTAAAGATCATTTTAAAATAACAATAAAATTGATTTAAAGTTATTTTTGGTTTTTTCTATTATTTATCTAATTTTTTTTTTAAAAAAAAAATAAAAAACCAAAATGGACAAAAAGCCCTAATAATTTAAAATGGAGTTAGTGTATGAAAACCCCAATAATCAAGCTAAAAATGTCAAAAGCAAAAACAATTTGTTGTTGCATTAACCTAATAAAAACACAAAATTAATCAAACATTAATCAAACAAGTAGTAAACAAACAAAAAAGATCTTAAATCATCCTTATGAGCATAATTTTCCCAAAAATGTTAATAGCGGGTCTTTCTTGTATTTGACCTAATAATAAACACACAAAAATATATTAATTTAAGACCAACCCAAAACCAAAAAAACATTGGGTTATTTTTTTCTCATGGGGTTGATAAATATTTAAAAAACTAAATATGCTTGCTAGCTTCCAGTTATTGACACAAATGGCAAGTGCCTCCAAATAAGGCTGGGCGAGGCTCCCATGTGACTCCTTGATGAAATAAATGACGGTGCAGATGTTGTGGAAACCCTCATTCATGTGACAGCCTAAATGTTACATATCGCGCGGGTGCTCTTGATATCATCATAAAATCCAATAAGTCAGTGCACCGATGGCTGCAAACGCAACCCACGTGGCTTACGCCTCGTGTATCTGCCGATGAGGGATGATGACATCCTTGGCCATTATTTCATCATTACTTTATTCACCGTTGTATTCTGTGGATTGGAGTCACGCCAAAGATTGCTCATGTCGGTCGTTATCGTTTTTCAAAGCTAGTCTAAACACAGCTACGTACTCCTCTACATTTGTGCAGGTGTGTTAATGTTAGCGCAGTAAATCTGACGCAATGAGGTTTGGACCATTTGTCCCGCTGCCTGCTGGACTTGTACTGTTGCTGTTTTTCTGCCATCTAATTGATTTGCCTAAGCTCATTATCTTGAGCAAGTGAATGATTTGATATGCATGTGCACATATTTGTGTTTTTTTTTTTTTTTGGTGTGCCCTCCCTGTGCTTGGCTATTGGCCCCCTTCCAATAAGGCAGATGATATAAACAGGCTTGGTTGTTCCCACGTCTCTGTTTACAGTGGAAGATCCCAGAGCAGCACCAGAAGAGTGCTGGACTGCCTCTGCATGGTGAACTCACACACAGTCCATCTTTGTCTCACACACACACCTCAGCATGACAGCCACGCACTCACACACACTCTGTGGACACTTGATTAGGTACACCTGCTGTTTATATATATAGTGAGCTGTATTTTAACGCCCGCCTTCTGCAAAGTTACTGGGAGGTATTAATTTAACAATAATTCTGTTGTTAGTTTTGAGGTACAGCGATTAACGTATTTAATCCATTTTGAAAGGTTCGACTCAAAAACCAAACGGACTCTAACCAAAGCAAGTTTTCCCATAGGAAATTCTGTAATTACAATGAATGCGTTCCAGACACCCAATTTAATAGACAATAATTACAGTTTTACCCTCAGAATGACTTATAAATGAGAAATGAAAGGACAGCTGAACATGAAACATCACTTTTACCTAGTTTTGTTGAAAAAAACAACAACACAATAACCATCATTATTCTGCCGCAAACACAGTTTGCAAAAATATAACAAATGTATCTGATAGATTGTCTGTTTATTCTCAGACATACAGTATGTGCATGTTTAGGCAGGAAGAGCCTCACTTCTGCGTGTTTACTTTCAGCATGCTATGACCTAATGAGAAAAGGAGCATTGTCTCCCCCGGCTGTGTGCTGTGTGGTTTGTGCCGTGTTTGTGATGATGCCCCAGTCCGTTTGTGTGAAAGCTATTTGACTTAAGGAGGTGACGATCCACTGGCTTGTAAATTTGTTCCCTTCCCTAGATGCGTAGCCCGTTCCAGAACATCCCTTGGCGACAATTAACAGAGCAGATGCGCTCCCCTATGAAATCACACGAGTGACGAAATTAGAAGGAAACGTGTGGAAATATAAAGACACTCGATAATACAACAATATACTATACTATACTATAAATGTAGTCATATTTTACTTCTGATTTTTCCATTTTGCCATTGCTTTTTCTGTATTGTTTTTGTCTTGTCCATTTGCTTTACCTCATGGCATTTACCGGATGGCTGACGCTAGCTAGTAAAAGCAATGACAATACAATGACCCGCCCACAGCCTGCTTCTGCCACCATCGTGTAAGACGTTGACGTTCGCGCAAAGTATGCGCATGGTGGCATGATGGTGCTGTTACTTCCTGTCCGTCACCTGCTTCCCGTGCTAAGAGCGACATTGAAGTCATTGCAATCAGGAATCGTGTGATCAGGTATTGACTAGTCACCCTGGCAGAAGGACCCGCCTTTATTGCTTCTACCAGCCATCCAGTAAATGCAATGAGCAAATGGAAAAGACAAACACTACACAGAAAAATCAATCACAAAATGGAATTGGAGTATGACTACATATATATATTCGACGTGGTTGTTGAAAGTTGTTACCTTGCGGTTTTATTTTGAAAGCTCAAACCGGAAAATCTTGCTTAAGGTAACCGGAAACACGTTCTTCGTTTCCGGGTCTTACTTGGAAAGCTAACACCGGAAGATGTTCCGCTCGGTCGTCCCGGCAAGCTGTTCAATGTGTTTTATTTTGAAAGTTGAAACCAGATACAGCAGTCTGGAGTATACAGCCGCCGAGTATCTTTTCTTCCTCCCCCCCCAACCTGCGGTCGGGTTGACGAGCTATTAGTTTCATGTCGCGGCTACCACACCGACAAGAAAATGAGGTAGCTAAACAATGAAATGCAACATTTCACACTGTACACCATTTTACCAAAAGCCACCCGGAAACAGTGAGAATGTCATCAGTGCAACGCCAAGGCGGCTAGCATGCTAAGCTAGCTGTGCTAACAACTTTTCATTCATACCGCCCTTCTTTGTTGTTAGCTAGCGCTCATCGCAACATTAGCGGGGCAGGAGCAACGGCGCGTGGCCGCCGCGCTGTTTTTGTCTCGCGCGTATTTGTACGTTTTGACTCCCAGGCACAAGATACTTCACTATCCGAATGGGTCTGTTGTTGCTGACTTGGGAACGGGGTGAACTAGCATCACACCCCTGAACAAGCGCTAGCGGGGCGATGCCGCGACTCCACTTTCTACGTACAACTACGGCGACGCTACGCTCTCGCACGATTTAGTCTTCATCCGACTGTTACGTTTTTTAATCAAAGCCCGCGCGTGGTGGTCTGAAGGAGGGCAGAGTCGTGCACATGAGAGTCTTTGTGTTGAAGAGTTCCAAATGGGATGCTCTCGAACTGGACCTGTGATTGTTATCATCATAAACAACTAGATGAGTATGGCAGCCTCTCTTGTGACTTTAATGCACTTAACACTGAGGTTTGTATGAAAGAGATGATGACTTGCTGCGGTGTTGCAACGTCGACAGGGAGTAGCTTGAGATTTATGATTTGAATAATATCAGCACGCATCACTTCATACACGTCTCCTATGTTTTGATTGTGTCCCTATGCTATGCGCTAATAAAAACATCAGCTTTTCCCTCCAACTAGCCTTGAATCTGCAACCGATGCTTCTAACGTCATGGTGATGGCAGACGAGTGAGGTCTTGGTGCATAACACACACACACGCACACGCACACACACTTCCTCCATGGATTCCAGCAATGACGACACTCTGGATATCATCATCACCAATGTGGTGGCAACGTTCAGGACCAGGTGCCACCTCAACCTTCGCACCATCGCTTTAGAGGGCACCAACGTCATCTACAAGCCGGAGGTGGGGGTAAGTTTATCTTTTGAGAAGACAGAAAAATGCTTTGCGGTGTGTGTTGTGGATAACCTTTCCTTTTTCATTTTATTTTTCAGAAAGTCCTCATGAAGCTTCGCAAACCCAAGATAACTGCCTCTATCTGGTCCTCAGGGAAGATTATTTGCACTGGCGCAACAAGGTACACATTTGTCCGCCAGGGGTATCGCAAGATTAAATCGGGATTAGATTTATCATTTGGAGAAAATTTGTATCGCAAGAACAGGGCAGTCAGAATCCAATCCAGACTGTGAACTATGGCATGGCTACTATGAATGATAATACAATAATATGAAAGTGTCCATGTGCAAAGGATTCTTGGAAGTGCATATTAAGTGCTTTAGGCTCACCTTCCTATCCACTGTCAGTGCGAGTACGTGTGCTTGCTACTTGTTGATGTCCAAGCAGAAGCTATAGTTATTCTACTTTTCAATATTCCTTAAGAATTGTCCGATTAACCCACATAGATGTTCCCACCAACACCCCTATCGTTCACACGTTCATTTAGAAGACGGTTTGTGTTTAGAAATGCATACATAACAGCTGTTATGATATGTGCAGTTTATCCATATGATGCTCAAATGCCAACCATTTCTGCTCTTTTTCAGTGAAGAGGAGGCCAGGCTGGGCGCTCGCAGGCTGGCACGTTGCCTGCAGAAGATTGGGTTCAAGGTGATAACCTGCTCATTTCTCTTCCATATATGTTGACTATATTGTTTGTGCCACATGTCCTCCAATAGTGGCCTATGTTAAGAAACACCACGCCATAAATGCATTTCTTTACCACTCTGGCATCATTAGGTGTAATTTTAGGGGTCACCATTTGGGGGCAAACTGGTATTAGTTGAGGAACTGCATACCAGGTGATGACATATGCTACTACCTCTGAAAAAACATCATTTGAAAGATGTGCTGTCGTGTTCAGGTGAAATTCTCAGCCTTCAAGGTGGTTAACGTGCTGGCCGTGTGCTCCATGCCCTTTGCCGTCCACCTGGTCGACTTCACCAAGAAGAACCGGCCCATCGCCAGGTGTGTGTGTTGTTGTGGGCTGGAAATACTCGGATGATGTCATTTTCCTTTAATTGACTATTGGGACGTTTGCATAGTTCAATATTAGCATTGGGTGACCTCCAGTGGTGGGTTGGTTGATATGCACTGGAGATCAACCTACCTCAGCAACTATAAAATGTTTAGCCAGCACTAGGGGTGCTCGCGTCAGGTATTTATGCTGCTCGTCCCGATACCGATCATCCAGGAGCGAAATCGGCTGATACCATTACAGATTAAGTGGATAAGTTATACATTTTTTTGATTTATTTATGAGTGCTCTTGGCCAGCGGTGCTTTATAAGGGGGAACAAGTCAGGAGAATTCCAACCAAAAATAGCAAATTATGAATTATTATTCAATTAATTATTTACAACAATAGCAGTAAAAGAGGGGCAACATCTTTTTTTCAGGGGTCGGAGAATTCCTTGCTGCACCCCTGCTATTGGCCATGTGATATGAAAAAAGGAACCATGAAATCACCTTAATTTAGGCAAAAACATATTTTACTTACTTTTTCAAGAGAACATCTAGCTTTTCTGATACTTGTAGAGGATGTAACATCTTTAAAGGAAAAGTGCACTTTTTGGGGGTGATTTTCACCTATCATCCACAATCCTCGTGTGACACATGAACATTTATGTCTTCTTTTTTTTTATGTGGGTTCCAAAGATATAAAGACAGATAAAAAGATGGATCATGACTGCATCTAATGAATCATTCCGCCTATAAAGACTTCTGAAAAAGACTCCAAAAAGTGCCACCGATGCTTCAATTACATGCCGTATAATGTGTCATTGTTTTTGGAAGGAAGTTCCGCTAATGCTTAAAAGGACCAAAATATGACAAAATAGCGTATTACATGCTATTGAAAGTTTTGGGAGGTTTTGTAGGAATAGGTTTTCCCCGTTACGCGCAATAATAATGTCTTTTTTGTTTTTATATCTTTAGAAGGCACAGAAAAGAGAAAAACGTGTGTTCATCTGCCACATAAGGATTGTGGATGATGGGCAAATTTTTTTTTAAAAAAAAGCACTTTTCCTTTACGGCAGTTCTCAATTATTTTCTGTCACCCCCCCCCCCCCCCCTCCCCGCCCATTTAAAATACAATACCCGTCAAGATAGTTTTGGCAGTTAAGTTCCACATGTCAGACATGTTTGTTTTTGTTGTGGTTTGGCACGCCTTCGCACTTTGAGCAAATGCGAGAGGAGGGCGCTATCCATGACACAACACTGCAGGCTGCAATAGTACGAGCCACTCCCTAGCCGACACCTTTCTCAACACTAACTGAAGCAAAAAATTCTACCTTTCAAAAGATCATTACCATACTCATACCCTTTGTTGTTGTTTCTCATATCTTCTTGGTGACCCTATTCAGCCCCATGAGAGGGACGGTGAGTGTATATAACTTGCAGGTTGGCTTCTTTACTAGAAGTGTCACAAGAACTTGCAAGATTAAATGTGACAGGATTTCTCGTAAAGAAAACTGCCACGTGGGCACTAGGCCAGGGTAACGATAGTAAATTCATTAACTAATCACTATAAATCAAAATGGTTAGCATGTTGGCCACACAATCAGGAGATCTGGATAAGTGGTGCTGAATGTAAAAAACATACACAACAGCAATGAGGAAGTGAGAGAGCGTGGAGGAGTGAAGTGTACAGAAGCAGGGGTTCCACTACGTGTAATTGATGGGGCGGTGCGCCACTACAACATAAAAGCAGCCACACCTTAAAAATGAGGGTGTTTTTATTAACTTGACAACAATTTTAAGTAATATATTGTATGAATGGATGTGTTTGTGCTAGCGTGTCTGATCGCTGTCATTCCACTTTTGTTTACATGTCGCCCGGCTGGCGGCATCCAGATAGCTCGGCAATGCAAGTGGATATTTACAGTACGTTCGTGGGATACATTGATCAGCATTACAAGTTGTATTTTTATACTGTCACGTAACAATCTTACTTGCTTGTTATCGCTATCATAGGGTAGCTTGTAATCTAGCAGTAGCTCACCAGCGGAGGTTGAGTCATTCACTAAAGTATACTGTATTTGCTTAGTACTTTTACAAGTGTTTAAATTATTGAAACTTGACGCCTGTTTTCAATGACAAATGAGCACACAGAGTGGAGATGTTCTTTGTAAATATCCATCCATCCATTTTCTATGCCGCTTATCCTCATTAGGGGCGCGGGTATGCTGGAGCCTATCCCAGCTGACTGCGGGAGGTGGGGTACACCCTGGATTGGTCGCCGTTCAATCGCAGGACATTTTTGAAAATAAGTGCAATTTAAATATTGGCAGTCACATAAAACACCAATTGCTCACCTGTTCTTTCTTTTTGTCAACGTAGTTTTAATAAATGAATAGTAATTTAATAGTGCTGCAGGTTGGATACACCTGTACTATAAAAGTAAATATATCATTGAAAAATTCATTTCACGTGACTTTAAACCAGTCATCAAAATAAATGTAGGGTTGTGTCAAATCTTACAAACTGTTGTATTTTAGTACTAGTCACATACTGTAGTACTATTGGACTAAATAGGTCCGCTAACAAAAATAGGCGCAACTATTCAGACTCTCACCTTATGTGCTGTCTGCAACCTTGTTTGCATTGCTCTTGGTTCATGTTCTGCTGCTTGTAGAAAAAAGTGAAATAGAAAAATTGCTTTTTACACAAATTGTCACTTAAACAAATTGCAGACTCAGCGGCGGCAGTCCGCCTTCTCATGTACCACATCTTTAAAAAGATTTAAGGGACATTTTAACCCCTCCATCCACCACATCCACAATCCTTACACACAGACTCACACACTCCTCAGGCCTCCAGCAACAGGCACTGCTACATATTGGAGCTGCCGCCACTGCTGCTGTGTTTTTGTTTTGGAGTTTGGAAAAGTTAACTTTGTAAGTTGCACCCAGGAAGGAAGTTCCGCTAATGCTTCAAATTAGCAAAATAGTTTGACATGTTATCATGGATGTGCTTGTTGCTACATGCTCACAGCATGGATATAAAACCATAAAAACTTGTTGGAGCTTTTTGGATGGCTTTTGATCAGGCTTTCTAGGTGCAGTGGGTGTGTCCCATAACCTGCATGAATTCGCTGCCTCTGTGTTTTTAGATCTTTAGAACTCACAGAAAAGAGAAATATCTCTCATAAAGACTGTGGGCAAAATTCCAAAACAATGAACCTTTTCTTTTGAACCGTAACGTCTTTATTGTCATATCATTCTTGACTTCATTACAGCATTTTAATATTTACCCAATAGCATTTTTCTAAAATTGCAACTTGTTCTCTCTTGCTTGTTTCTCATATTAAAATGTTTTTATTTACATATTTTAGGCATATACAGTCCCCTCCAAAAGTATTGGTGCGGCAATGTCAATTCCTTGTTTTTTTTGTATACTGAAGATGTTTGGGTTTCAGATCCAAAGTTTAATATGAGACAAAAGTTCACAATTCCTGCTCTTATTTGGTGGTATTTACATCTAGATGTGTTAAACAACTCAGGACAGAGCACCTTTTCTTTGGACTCACCCACTTCTCATGTGAACAGAAGTAGTGGAACAGACATTACATGAACTTAAAATGAATAACATTTAATATTTGATGGAATAACCCTTACTTGCAATAACTGCATTGAGCCTGCGACCCATTGACTTCACCAGGTTGTTCCATTCATTTGAAATGCTGGTGCAGGTCTTTAATGGAACCTATTTCAGTTCTGGTTTGTTTTGGGGGGTTTCTAACTTCAGTCTCCTCTTCAGGAGGTAAAATGCATGTTCTGTAGGGTTAAGGTCTGCTGATTGACTTGGCCAGTCCAGGACCTTCCACTTTTCCCCCTGAAGTCCTTTGTTGTGTTGGAAGTGTGTTTGGGGTCAGTCATGTTGCATGATGAGGCTTCTCCCGATTAGTTTATATGTATTTATCCATATATTGCCAGACAAATGGTTTTGTAGATTGTACTGCTACCATTATGAGTTACACCATCAATAAAGATGAGTGAACCTGTTCCAGAAGCTGCCATGCAAGCCCAAGCCATGGCACTACCTCCACCATGCTTCACAGAGGAGCTTGTATGTTTTGGATCATAAGCAGATCCTTTCTTTCTCCATACTTTGGCCTTTCCATCACTTTGGTAGAGGTTATTCTTGGTCTCGTCAGTTCATACAATTTTGTCGCAAAACTTATGTGGCTGATCTCTGTACTTAGCAAAATCCAAACTGGCCTTTCTATTCTGTATGTTGAGTGGTTTGTGGTCTTGTGGTATGGCCTCTATATTTGTCATCTCTTCTCGAAGTCTTTTTCGAACAGTGGATTGTGATACCTTCACCCTCGCCCTGTGAAGGTTGGCAGTGATATCAATGACTGTTGTCTTTTCTTCACAGCTCATAATGTTTATGTCAACTGCTGTTGAGCTGTTCGATGTCTGTTGCTCAGTACGCCAGTAGTTTTTCTTTTTCAGGACATTGTTGTACTGGTTATGCCCATTGTTTGTGCAATAGCTCGGATCAACATTCCCTCTTCTCTCAGCTTCAAAATGGTTTACTTTTCTCCCATACACAGCTCTCTGGTCTTCTTGTTTGCTTAACAGCAAATACATTTTTCCCAAGCGAAAGGCATCACCTGAGCAAGTACAAACTCCCATCAAATGTTATTCATTTTAAGTTGATGTAATGTCTGCTCCACTACTTTTGTTCACATGAGAAGTGGGTGAGTTCAGAGAAAAGGTGCTCTGTCTTGAGTTGTTTAACACATCTAGATGTAAATACCACCAAATAAGAGTAGGAATTCTGAACTTTTGTCTCATATTCATCTTTGGATCTGAAACCCAAACATTTTCAGTATACAAAAAAAACAACTGAAGAATTGACCTTGCCGTTACAATACTTTTGGAGGAGACTGTACATACTTTCCCCTTAATTATAGTTTTATTCTCCCAATCTTTTGCCTTTATTCTTACAAAAATTTCTTTTTTTCAATTTTTGCTGTTTTTTTAGAATGTGCTTAAGGCCCATGGAAAAAAGACAGTCGTGGGCTGTGAATGAACTTTGGACACCCTGACTTACATATGAAATGTTTTTGTAGCAATCATGCATGTGTGTTTTTCTTTGTGAAGCTATGAGCCAGAGCTCCATCCTGCAGCCACCTACAGGATCAAACACCTCAAGGCCACCATCCAGGTGTTCTCCACCGGCAGCCTCACCGTGACAGGTATTTCTCTCTCTCTCTTATATATATATAACATATATATTACATATTACATACATACATACACACACTAACCAGACCCCAGAGTCACAACAAGCTTTAGAAGGATTTGGTTGAATATAATGTGATTTAAATAAGCCTGAGCCCGAGAGGAATTTCACAGCGAGATTTACTCAGTTGTGATCACCCTCGGCCCACTTTCTTTCTTCAGGACCAAATGTGCAGAATGTGGCCACGGCTGTGGAGCAGGTGTACCCGCTCCTCTTTGAGTGCCAGAAGCCGCTTTGCAAATGAGGGAAGGTAGACCAAGGACAAAGCTCCGAAAATTGTTTTTTTCTTTTAATCATTTTTCCATAATTGACCTGAACTGACAAAGACGGGCTGGTGTCTCTAAATGCATTTTTCTGGACTCACTGGACATTTACCACTTCAGGATCAATTGATCCGCTCGGATGTCTTCTTGCTCCGCCCATTTTGGCTGCACACTTGCAGCCCATACCTGAGTGCACAAACCTTTTTTGTCTTCCTGACTTGATGTGGATGATAAGGACGCCGCATCACAAGGGGGGAAAAAAAAGAGTCTAAACATCAAACTTGTTGAAAAGTCATCTCTGGCGCTGAAGCTTGTTTTGGCCGTCAATGGATAGACAATATTTTCAAAGACAATTTATTCATGTTATCCCTACAGGTATTTACTCAAGAGTTCTCCACTGCAGTGACAGATGAGCTCACTCATATGTTCATTTCTTGTACATTTCTATACACTCACTGTAAATTGTAAATATTGTGTTTTTTAATTCTGTGATAGGGCGGCATGTATTGACCAAGACTTGTGTGGTGTACAATGCCATTTAAAGCGATTGTTGCAGGTTGAGTATATTTTAACTGCTACAAACTGGTCTGTCTTGTTCAAATATGAGCTGGTTTGGTTCAAGTGGTGCTGACAAAAAAAAAAGATAACACGAAGATTCATAACTTATTTCTGAACTCACTACTTACCTAATACGATCTTCTACTCTCAACAAACAAATGTTCAGTTTAAATGGAATCCAGACTGAGTGTGACGCTCATCTGTGAAGTTTTTCAACCACTCAGCTATTTGACTATTATACATATCTGACAATTTTGTATTTTGTATAAAAATAAAGATAATAAATCAGGCAGTGCATGTGTTCATGTCTGCGTTCAAAAATGGTACACTTTTATTTCGAGTGGCAAGAAATGCCACTTTTCCCGCGGATACATATTCAGCCTCTTTCAGGTCTGCAGCTGTGGCAAAATCGCACTTTCAAGTTGCTGAAACTACACTTGTGTTGTCCAGGAGGTGGGGGAAACCTACCGCACATTCAGCAGGGGTCCCGGAAGGACCTAAAAAAATAACACTTTTCCAACAGGTCAATTTTTGGCCTCTTTTTTCCAGTTTTTTAAAAAGAAAATAAATTGACTATATGATACAGAAATTGTTTCAGAAGAAAAACAGCAACAGGTAATCAAATCACTCATTTAATCCTCAGTTTGGATGTATGTGGCCACTTTAGGTACAAATGCATGTGTTGGGTACAGGAGAGGGACAAAATATTACAAACAGCGCTGTGTGGTGTAGTCCACCATCCATCCAATTTCTCTTCATCTGAGGTCAAGTCACTGCGGCGGCAGCTTAAAGCCTGGATCACAACTGGTTGTAGGAGCTAATACGGCTGGTCCACAGGCAAAACCCCCCAAGAAACACAGAGGGCACATGTGACGTGCTGATTTGCGGAATAGACTGACCGTAGAGGTTCTTTGTCATGTCAAACAACCTGTAAGGGTGCTTATGTTTTTTTTGAGGTTGAAAAACAAACTTGCACTCTTTGTGGCCTACGGCAAAAGTGCATCAATTGAACAAAAGCTCTGGTATACAGGGTGGACCCAAAGTAGGCTGACCGTTAACACTTAGACGCTTAACTTTTATTAGACATTTATTTGAGCACTTGAAAGATCAAATATTCAATGTAAAATGTCTAATATGTAAATATGATATGTAAAATATTAACTGTAAGCCTCCATTTGGCCCACCCTGTATAAAGCTGCAAGGGGGCCTACGGCTTTGTTTTATATGCTTTATTGTGTCTGTTTTTGTATTTATTAATGTTTTTTCTGTTTTGTAATATACATATTTATATTTGATTCCTGTCTTTTAATAAGCATCATTAAGGAAAAGAACCCCCAATATATTACACATTAAGTATGGGTATTGACCATTTATGATCATAAATTGAATAAATACATATGGTGTAATTTTTCATCTGCATTACAGCCTATATGAGTAAACTTCAATGCTGCTTATGCTGACTGCCGGCGAGAAGCGGGGTACACCCTGGACTGGTCACCGGTGCTAAAAACAAGTACAACTGAATTATGACCACAAGTAACCTCTGTGAGTGAAGAGTTGTCCTTGGCAAACAATTTAGGTTAGTGTAGTACCTTTTTTGTGCATTAGAAGCCGCCAGTGTGCATATGTGTATGAGAGCGCAAAGGGATGTTACGCTCTAGGCGGAGACTTCAGTCACACTGAAGCGTGTGTTTTGCACAAAACAGATGATTGGGAGGAGAAACGTGCAATACTGCGATTAACACAACAAGCTCTGAAACCCCCACCCTTTGCAACACTGAATGCGAGCACTCCAATTAAGGCCAATCACAATAGCAAAATAGCTTTTTATTTCCCTATCAAGAGTGTAAATAAGCTTATGTTCTTACTCCTTCATGGGCACCACAACTTCTTACTTCATCCATCCATCCATTTTCTATACCGCTTATCCTCATTAGGATCGCGGGTATGCTGGAGCCTATCCCAGCTGACTCTGGGCGGGAGGTGGGGGTACACCCTGGACTGGTCGCCAGTCAATCGCAGGGCAGACAAACAAATATTCACACTCTTAAGGGACAATTTAGAGTTGCAAATTAACCTAACATGCATGTTTTTGGAATGGGGGAAGAAAACCGGAGTACACGGAGAAAACCCACGCATGCGCGGGGAGAACATGCTGCACACAGACATGCTCAATGGAGATTCGAACCCTGAACCTGACTGTGAGGCCAACATGCTACCCACTCAACCAAACTTCTTATTCCACAACCAAGAAAACAAAACGGCTAAAAAGTCGTACGCACGGTTGTGACTTAGGTTTAACGTGTCTAGCTTCTCCTGGCAGATCCTGAGGATTTTGCCCATCATTGTGAGTTGTAAAGATATAAAACACATAGAGGCAGCTAATGTATGCATGTAAAAGGACACACCTGCATGGCCTAGAAAGCCTGCTATTAAGACACTTTCAAAAAGCCCCGGGGTTTTATGGTTTTACAGTATATCCGTGCTGTGGGCATCAAACGGCACATTCATGATAACAGTATACTTTTGGCCATTTTTAAGCTTCCTTCCTGGGTGCATTGATCTCACATAGAAATGTAGGAAGGAATGCTACACCTAGCGTTACATTTTCCAAACTCCAAAAAAAAAACCAGCAGCAGTGGCGGCAGCGTGACCTTTCTGCTAGTGGCCTGAGGCATTTGAGCAAGTGTGTGGTGAAGCTGGTCGCTGGCTGGCTAGTAGCTAGTTGGTGTGGCAAGGTGTTACTACGCCAGTAACGTAATAATGTTGCTGTAGCTTGGTTAATAAGCACGTCGGATGATGTAAATGGAGCCTTGTTGGTGCTGTTTGGAGGTTTTTTTTCCAAAGGCTTTATAGGTGAAATAGGTGTGTCCCATTATATGCATTCTTAGCTGCCTCTTTTTATGTGTTTTAGACTGTATCTTTAAAAGACACAAAAGAGAAAGACATGTGTTCAAGTCTCACATAAGGATTGTGGCTTATGGGCAAACTTCCAAAATCTGTGCAGTTTTCCTTGGAAGTTCTCAAGAGAGAATGCAGATGTACATCATGTTTTGAAATTTACTGGCAACTTTAAACATGTTTTCCATGCTGCTCATGTTAATCTTTACCAGAACTATTTGTACATAGTGTGACTTGCTTACTGTTACTGCACATACAGTTTTTTGTCATCTTTGCACTGCAGTGTGTTTTTGTTTCACATGGGTTGTGAAGTGGATGCGTGTCACCGGATTTTGGGAACGTCTCCGTGGGCATTCTACTTAGCTCCTGAGGTTGGACTTTCTTGCAGAGACTAAACTTAAAATGCTTCCTGTGGATGGCAGAGAGAAAAGGATACCCGCATGAGACCAGGAACCTAGCGAACAATCCCGCTGTGTCAAACTCTCACTTTTTAGCCAGTTCTTTAGATATTTCCTCCAGCGTCTGTCCTTTAGTCTCAGGTACACAGAGGATGACAAACACCAGCAGCACAAAGCTCATGACTGCGTACAGGAAGATAACGTTGGGAACGCCAACCTTCTCTGGAAATACACATACACAAAAAACTGGTATTGCCGTTATGAGCTCATCTTGTCAACACTGCAGGCTTGCATCATTTTACCTGCGATTATTACAAACCTGTAAAAGTGAGGAAGGTCATGGACATGAGCAGGTTGGTGCCCCAGTTGACGGCCGACACCACCGACACGGCTCGGCCTCTGACGCCCATCGGGAAGATCTCGGTGAGGACCACGTACGTCACTGGAAGAAATGGTGTTAGTGTGCTGTGTATACATTTGTGTGTGTCAGTACACATTATAGCATTAGTGGCAGTAGCTGGTCATCTAAGGAGGGGAAGCTCTTTTTTTTCCCGGCCTACATCAAAAATGTCTTTATTTATATGTAAATTCTACCCTCCCTTCCTTTTCACGACAATGATCTTTGACCACTGGGTCCACTGGAGAAAGGAACCACAGAGTGACAGAAGTCAGGCGCCAAACACAACGCTAGACGTTTTTAACCAAAGACAAAGTCGCTGGGGATCGGGAAAGTCCTTGGATCAGTTGAGAACAACGGAATGAAACGGCTCCGGTGAAGGTCTATACTTCAAGATTGCTAAATAGCTCATTTCACTGTCAATCAAAAAGGGATTCCGCCTCAAGCCGAGCGTCCCATGGGCAGAACAAAGCCCAGCATTTATCCAACGACCGTCCAGTTTTGTGCAGTGAAACAACCCACTCTACACTTCCCCATCAAAGTCAGTAGACGCTCAACGTCCGACTGTGTAAAAAAGAAAATCACTGTGGTACTGCTGGGATGAAGTTACCTGTGGTAAGTAGCTGGTTCTGAACAAAAGCTGAATGTATTCTAGCACATATTTTGTCTACGAAATGTACACACAGCACTACATATTTCACCTTTTTTTTTTACATTTTAGGGGAAGCTGGGCTTTCCTTGCAACGGCCACTGAGCATGTGTTATGTAAGACTACTTGTTTGTAAACAAATGCACAGTACAACAGATACTTTATCCGACATGCCTTAATTGAGACTCAGAGCTAACATGCGAAGCTTACTTGGGCCGAGGCTGATGGAAAAACCTGCCACAAACACCAACAAGCTGATGAGCGACGCCCACTTGAGCGAGGTGGACTTGTCCTCCATTGGCCCAGCTCCCGCCATGTCTTCATCTTTTGTCATCTCTGAGCTGTTCCATTGGACGGGTGGACTCATGGGAAACGTTTCGCCAATCTCCAACGGTGCCACGGAGTTGTTGGTTGTGGCATTGCTGGCACAAAGGCTGGACAAGTGCGTGTGACTCTGCAGCGTCAGTCCGCCCAGTGCGGTCAGTGACATCCCCATGGCGACAGCACCCACACACAGGAAGGTCTTGGGTCCCACACGGTCCACTAGCAGCACAGCCGGGATGGTGGCCACCACCTTGACCACACCTAAGCCAGTGGACGCCAAGTTGGCGGCGGAGTCGCTGTGGAAGCTGACGCTACGTAGCAGTGGTGACGCGTAGGACAGGATGTTGGGCTGGCCGGTGGTTTGCTGGAGGAAGACGAGCGCCACGCCTGTCAGCAGCCGGGATCGCAGGTTGGACTTGGAGCTGAATAGCTCCTTGAAGCTGTGTTCTGACTCCTCTTTGAGTCCTGCCTGGATGTCCCTAAGTTCTCCTTCCACCTGCTCTTTTATGCACCCACCCATGCGAGCCAGAACTATCCTGGCCTGCTCCATCTTCCCCTGTGTCACCAAGAACCTTGGACTAGGCGGGAGGAAGACTAGAGTGCTGATCTGCAGCAGAGCCGCAGGGATGACGAGTCCAAACGTATATATCCAACCATTGTTGAGCATGGCGAAGGCATAGCTGCAGCCGAAGCCAAGCATGACGCCCACCACCAGCATCAACTCGTACAGTGTCACCAGCAGGCCACGCCTCTCCCGCGGCGAGATCTCCGCAATGTACAGGCATGCCCCGGTTCCCGACAGCGCCGTGCCCATGCCCACGATGACTCGCCCTAGCGTGACTGTCAGCAGCGAAGTGATGACCATAAGCAGCACTGTCCCCCCGACCACCATGATGGCGCTCAGGATCAAAGACCAGCGGCGGCCGTAGCGGTCCAGGATGGGACCTCCGGCCAGGCAGATGAGCAAAGAGCCGAGTACATGGGAGCTGACTAGAAGCTCTTGTTCCTGACACGAGAGCGACAGGACGCCACGCAGCTGTAGCAGCACCCCCGAGGTCAGGCCTATCTCGTAGCCAAGCATCAGGCCACTCAGGGAGGCTGTCACCGCTGCCACCACCACCAGCCAGCTGCAGCCTGTGGGAAGACACACCTGTAAGTACTGGAGTTGTGAATGGTAAACCGACAAGATGAATGG
This sequence comes from Oostethus manadensis, assembly GCA_024372805.1. NCBI lineage: Eukaryota > Metazoa > Chordata > Actinopteri > Syngnathiformes > Syngnathidae > Oostethus > Oostethus manadensis. Next base: position 160,744 of record QODF01000388.1, on the reverse strand, counting down.
ATTGTCCAGACATGCATAGAGTATCCCAAGACTAGCAACCGTTTGCCAATGCGTGAGCCTGGGCTGCCGGCGAAACCCATGCTGTGTGCCTTAGCGTGACTAAAGATGAGAAAATAGCATTAGCTCTAGCTAGTCACCGGGAAAGATCAGCAAAACATACGTACAATATCAATCCATGCATTTTCTATGCCGCTTATCCTCATTAGGGCCGTGGGTATGCTGGAGCCTATCCAGATGACTTTGGGCGGGAGGCTCTAATGGACAATTTAGAGTTTCCAATTAACCTAACATGCATGTTTTTGAAACGTGGGAGGAAACTGGAGTACCCGGAGAAAACCCACGCACGCACAGGGAGAACATGCAAACTCCACACATGCTACCCACTCCACTGCCACCGTGCGGCCATGTACAGTATAGCAATCTAATTTATCTTATTTATTATGTATTGTGAATAACTATGACAGGAACAACATCACATTAAAAGCACAAAATGAATAACCAACAGTCCACCAGTACAAGCCTGAACTTGTTTTTTCAGAGATGTGCACCAAACAAATATGCACATTAGCACTCAGTGATGTAGTATCAGCATTTGGAAGCAAAATACAGTATAGTAGCAGTAGTACTATATTTAAATCAGGGACCTCAAACTTTACCGTGGCCGGTGGAGGCAGAGTCTGGCTGAAGCCTGGCAGCAGCTTCGGTGCACATGCACGTGTTCGGCATTTTAATACATTTTTAAAAAATAAATCCAAATCTTTTTTTAAAGGTCTTTTAAAAAATGTTTTATCGCAAAATAAGATAAACAAGGACACTGGTGTAAACAAGTTGTCTGAAAAACTCAATTTCATTCCATTTTCTTCCGCTTATCTGGGTTCAGGTCACGGGGGCAGCAGTCTAAGTAGGGAAGTCCAGACTTACCGGTCTCCGGCGACCTCTTTCAGCTCCACCGGGAGGACACCAAGGTGTTCCCAGGCCAGCTGTGAGACATAGTCCCTCCGGCGTGTCCAAGGTCTTCCCCGGGGCCTTCTTTTGGCTGGGTATACCCAAAACACCTCACTAGGGAGGAGCCCGGGAGGCATCCGGACTAGATGCCCGAGCCACCTCAACTGGCTCCTCTCGATGTGAAGGAGCAGCGGCTCTACTTTGAGCTCCTCATTTCCGCCGCTTGTATCCGCGATCTCGTTCTTTCGGTCATGACCCATAACTCATGACCATAGGTGAGGGTGGGAACGTAGATCGATCGGTAAACAGAGAGCTTTGCCTTCCAGCTCAGCTCTCTCCTCACCACGACGGTCCGGTACAGCGTACGCATTACTGCAGACGCTGCACCGATCCGTCTGTTGACCTCACGCTGCAACCGTCCCTCACTCGTGATCAAGACCTCGAGATACTTGAATTCCTCCACCTGAGGCAAGACCTCACTCCCAACCTGGAGGGAACATTCCACCTGTTTCTGACTGAGAACCATGGCCTTGGATTTGGAGGTGCTGAGTCTCATCCCAGAAGCTTCACACTCAGCTGCAAACTGCTCCAGTAAACGCTGAAGGTCACGGCGTGATGAGGCCATAAGGACCACATCGTCTCCAAATAGCAGAGACAAGATCCTAAAGTCACCAAGCTGGACTCCCTCAACGCCTTGACTGCACCTAGAAATTCTGCCCATGAATATTATAAACAGAATCGGTGACAAAGGGCAGCCTTGGTGGAGGCCAACGTTCACCGGAAACAAGCTCGACTTACTGCTGGCAATGCGAACCAGGCTCCTGCTTCGAATGGCACGTACTAGCGGACCACCAATCCCGTACTCCCGGAGCACCCCCTACAGGACACCACGAGGGAGACGGTCAAATGCCTTTTCCAAGTCTACAAAGCACATGGAGACCCGTTGAGCAAACTCCCACATACCCTCCAGTACCCTTGCAAGGGTGTAGAGCTGGTCCAGTGTTCCGCGAGCGGGACGAAAACCACATTGCAGCTCCTGTAACCGAGGTTCGACTAACAGTCGTGCCTTTCTCTCCAACACCCTGAAGTAGACTTTCCCAGGGAGGCTGAGGAGTGTGATCCCCCTATAGTTGGAACACACCCTCCGGGCACCCTTTTTAAAACCACCACCTCGGTCTGCCAGTCTGTACTGTTCCCGACTTCCATCCAATGTTGTAGAGGCGTGTCAACCAACACAGTCCTCCAACATCCAGAGCCTTAAGGAATTCCGAGCGGAACTCGTCTACCCCCGGTGCAATGCCACTGGGGGGTGATTTAACTACCCCAATTACCTCAGCCACGGTGATAGAACTGTCCACGTACGTATCCTCAGACTCTGCTTCCTCTACGGAAGGTATGTCAGTGGGATTGAGAAGGGCCTCAAAGTATTCCTACCACCGACCAACTATATCCTCAGTTGACGTCAGCAAGCCCCCGTCCGCACTGTAAACAGTGTGAACTGGGGGCTGCTTTCCCTTTTTGAGGTGTCGGACGGTTTGCCAGAACCTCTTTGAGGCCGACCGAAAGTCGTGCTCCAAAGCCTCACCGAACTCCACCCACACCCGGGTTTTTCCCTCGACCACCGCCGAAGCCGCGTGCCGTTTGCCTGACGCTACCTGTCATCTGCTTTGGGAGTCCCGCAAGCCATCCATGCTTGATAGGACTCTTTCAGCTTGACAGCAGCCCTAACCCCCGGCTTGCCGCCACGACTGGCACCGACCACCTTGCGGCCGCAACTACGACTGGCTGTCTCAGCAATGGAGGCACAGAATACGGGACATTCGAACTCAATATCCCGGTCCTCCCTCGAGATGCAGGCTAAGCTCTGCCAGAGATGAGAGTTGAAGACTCGACAAACGGGAGACTCTGCCAGACGTTCCCAGCCCACCCTCACTATGCGTCTGGGTCTACCAGGTCTGTCCGACAACCTTCCCCGCCATCTAATCCAACTCATCACCAGGTGGCGTTCAGTTGACAGCTCAGCCCCTCTTTACCTGCGTGTCCAGAACATGCGGAAGCAGGTCTGATGATACGACCACAAAGTCGATCATAGACCTGCGACCTGTGGTGTCCTGGTGCCAAGTGCACTTATGGACATCCTTAGGTTCAAACTAGGTAATAAGTATTAAAATTAGTAATACATTTATGTTTTCTGGTCATTTATACAGTTTTTAACCTCAGTCAATGTTTTTTTTTTCTGAAAATGGCTTCTCGTCTACTTTTTACTCCTAGGGACCTGGCAGCGCTTCCTCTCACATAGCTGAGCCACATTTGTTTTGGTGCAGCCCTATAGAACGGTGCAGGCCTATAAATGGCCCTGACATCAATTCCACCCCCCCCGTAGGCTACGCTGTGATATAAAAAAATAAAAGCAAGTAATCCATCAAAGCAATCCACCTTCTGAACCAGACCAGATCCACGCAAGGGCACGCCACAACCAGACGGAACGCGCTGCGTGCCGCAACCCATATCCACTGCCATGCCATCCAAGCGCCTTTTCTTCTTTACATTTATCTTGGGTGCGGATGGGGGCCACGATGCGCAACGCGCTCAGCCCGACTGCAGCCCATTCCCACACAGATTCAACTGGACTCAGTTCCGTACCTTCCTTTTATCTTGCCACGCACGCATTACTTTGATTTATTCGGAGAGAGAGATAACCTACACACGTTTTTTGCCGGGCAGCAACTTAAAACACTTTTTAGTCGTTTTGTTGACACAGTGCGCTCGGGCAAGCGTACGCGTTGGCCTAGCCAGGTACAGAAGAAAATTCTCCATGGCAACGCTGCTATACCTTTCACTCATTGAAAAATGTTTCTCAGCTTGCATCAAGCTTGGTCGATGTCACACCCTTGAGAGTCATACACCCCACGTTAAAGTAGGTTTGTCAGCTCTGCACACGACACTGTAAAAAGTGCCATTCATATATTAAGGTCGGGGCCAAAAAATATCGTCTCAGCCGCAAGTTTAAGACCCCCTGATGGTTAGATGGTGTATTCTAGGACTGTCCAACAAAGTGGGAGATTTTGCCGCTCGCATTAAACATGCAAAAATTGTGGGATTTCTAATAATATTTCAAATAGTGGCCCATATTTCCAAAAGTGATACCCCTAAGCATAAAATGTGATGTAGGATTTTTACAAATTATTTAATATTTGAATATGTTTTTTTTTTTTTTTTTAAGTAGAGTAGAAGAGGTGACTGTTTTAGACCAGGAAGTAGCAAAGATTAGTAAGGAAGAAGTGAGGAGGGCATTAAGGAGGATGAAGAATGGTATACCTTTGGAGGTATGGAAATGCCTAGGAGAGGTGGCAGTAGAATTCCTGACCGGGTTGTTTCACAAGATGTTAGATAATGAGAAGATGCCTGAGGAATGGAGGAGAAGTGTGCTGGTGCCCATTTTTAAGAACAAGGGAGATGTGCAGAATTGTGGCAACTACAGAGGAATAAAGCTGATGAGCCATACAATGAAGTTATGGGAAAGAGTAGTTGAAGCTAGACTAAGGGCAAACGTGAGCATTTGTGAGCAGCTGTACGGTTTTGTGGCAAAAAAAAAAAAAGAGTACAACAGATGCAGTATTTGCTTTGAGGATGTTGATTGATAAGTACAGGGAAGGTCAGAGGGAGCTGCATTGTGTTTTTGTAGATCTGGAGAAAGCTTATGACAGGGTGCCCAGAGATGAACTGTGGTATTGTATGAGGAAGTCTGGAGTGGCAGAAAAGTATGTTAGAGCGATGCAGGACATGTACGAGGACTGTAAGACAGTAGTGAGGTGTGCTGCAGGTGTGACAGAGGAGTTCCGAGTGAAGATGGGACTCCATCAGGGATCAGCTCTGAGCCCCTTCTTGTTTGCTATGGTGATGGACAGGCTGACGGACGAGGTTATACAGGAATCTCCATGGACTATGATGTTTGCAGATGACATTGTGATATGTAGTGAGAGCAGGAAACACGTGGAGGAGAAGCTTGAGGGGTGGAGGTTTGCCCTGGAAAAGAGAGGAATGAAGGTTAGCCGCAGCAAGACAGAGTACGTGTGTGAATGAGAGGGACTCAAGTGGAAGAGTGAGGTTACAGAGAGAAGAGATATAGAAGGTGGATGATTTTAAGTACTTAGGGTCAACAGTCCAGAGCAATGGAGAGTGTGGAAAAGAGGTGAAAAAGCGTGTGCAGGCAGGCTGGAATGGGTGGAGAAAAGTGTCGGGTGTGATGTGTGATAGAAGAGTTTCAGCTAAAATGAAAGGAAAGGTGTACAAAACTGTGGTGAGACCAGTGATGTTGTTTGGTTTAGAGACAGTGCCGCTAAGGAAAAGACAGGAGGCAGAGCTGTAGGTAGCAGAGATGAAGATGCTGAGGTTCTTTTTGGGTGTGACCAGGATGGACAGGATCAGAAATAAGCACATCAGAGGGACAGCACATGTTAGAGGTTTCGGAGATAAAGTCAGAGAGGCCAGACTGAGATGGTTGGGACATGTCCAGAGGAGAGATAGTGAATATATTGGTAGAAGGATGCTGAGTTTTGAATTGCCAGGCACGATGCCTAGATGAAGACCAAAGAGGACCAAAGAGGTTTATGGATGTAGTGAAAGAGGACATGAAGGTAGTTGGCGCAAGAGAAGAGGATACAGAAGACAGAGTTAGATGGAGGCAATTGATTCGCCATGGCGACCCCTGAAGGGATAAGCCGAAAGGAAAAGAAGAAGAAGTAGTTCAGTGTTTAAATTAGCTCAGGGTAGGTCTACATGTGTAGCTGCACTTTTGTTTGTTTAATTTTGTGGTTCTAACAGGTAACATTACAAAAGATTACAGTTTTTAAAAGTTTATATGTTCTGTAATGTTTTGTGGCTCCCTGACATTTTTTCGACTGGAAGAGGAGACAAAATGGCTCTTTTGATGGTAAAGGTCGCCGACCCCTGATCTAGATAATATTGAATGGCCAACCACATACAGATCTCTAGTAAGTACCAGTCATGTCTGTACCACCTAGCGATACAGTCCACTCTGGCTCCCCATGGTATCGTTTTGAACAACACACCCTGGACTGCTTAGTTTTTCTTTTTAAAGGACAGTTCCTGTGTTTGCTGTTCTGTGATGTGGTCTTAAGTAAGTGCCGACCATGTGGAATTATAGCTTAGGTACGATTGATTTATACTTCGGATGACTTAGTTAGGCCGCATCATGACATGCACTCCAAACCAGTTGAATGGTTTGCAACTTTTCCCCCCTGGGTGGCGCAAAGGAGAGCAACAAGTGTGGTTCATTCTTACAACACCCCACCCTTTCACAGGAACATCTGACCTTTGTCTCGCGCATGTGCGTGTGTGAGTAGATAACGTTCTAGTCGCAATCCGTGATTGTTTACACTTGTTGATTAAGTACGATTGACACTGTCACGTTTATTGTTTGAGGTGGTGTACAACTAACTGGGACCTGTAAAAAAAAAAGATGCGTGTATAGTAGTAGTAACCTTAACACAAATCTACAACAATAATATATATATGATATATAATATATATATATATTTTTTTTTTTTTAAAGGAAAAAGCAATTTATTGAGCCCATGGCAGCAGAAATGACGAGTCAGCATTGATATACAGCAAATTTTACTACCACTTAGCAGGATAAAAATGTGCATATTTCGCCCAAATAGAGTGTTCTTGGTGATTGTGTGTGTACCTTGACCTCGGGCTGGTTTCTGGCTCTGGGTGCCCTCACAGTAGGGGTCGCCTGGGAGGTCAGAGGACATCCTCTTGGTCTCACTGCTGGAGTCCATCTGGGAGCAGCTGGCAGCAGGCCTGTGATGTTTTTAGCACATGTAATTGAGCCAAACGCCGACAGAGATTTTTTGCAGTTACAGGACATAGGAGCGTTTGCAAAATGTGGCTGTGGGTGATGTCACCAGAAAAGGATGATCCCTCATGTGAGGGTGCTGCTTTTTTTGTGACACCGATTCCATAAAACCAAGGTTGAACAGCATTATGAATGTACCTGTAACTGTAAAGCTGGTGTCTTTTGGAGTGTATTGTAGTGTAGGGTAGTTTTTAAAGTCTGTAACTGAACTTGTACGTACGTACGTTACGTTTTCTTTCAAGTCTCTCGTTTGTAGCGGTTAATTGGTTCCGGACCTGAGCGCAATTACATGAATGTATTGATTTTGAATTAACATTTTGAATGTATTTATTTAAAAAGGGACAATGAATATTCATGAACACTTGCGTGTAAATAGGCCAGAATTAACCCAAAGGCTGCTTTATATACAATATGATATTGGATTCAATGTTAATATATTAAATATTTTTGTGTTCAGAGCATAGAAAACCTGTTTATGACTTTCTAATATGTTTTTTCCAACATTATTAGAGCACTGTAGACATGAAGTAACACTCCCAAAGTCACCTTTACACTCCTGTTGTTTGTAGTTCACGCTGCATTGTGCACCTCTTATGCTGCAGGGACAACCGCTAGCAAGCTAATCACTCAGCCTCGAACTGTTTTCCTCCAGACTTCCATCCAACCATTTTTTATACCGCTTATCCTTTCTTCCAGACTGAAGAAGCCAAAAAATTACTGCTTCCACACAGAATGGGAGAATTTTTTTCCACTATCATGTGGGACACGCTGGGCCGCACAGTGGCTGAGTGGGTAGCATGTTGGCCTCACAGTCAGGACAGCAGGGTTTGAATCGCCGCTGGGCATCTCTGTGTGGAGTTTGCATGTTCTCCCTGTGCATGCATGGGTTTTCTCCAGGTACTCCGGTTTCTTCCCCCATTCCAAAAACGTGCATGTTAGGTTAACTGGCGACTCTAAGTTGTCCATTAGCGTGTGAATGTGAGTGTGAATGGTTGTTTGTCTGCCCTGCGATTGACTGGCGACCAGTCCAAGGTGTACCCCGCCTCCCGCCCAAAGTTAGCTGGGATAGGCTCCAGCATACCCGCAACCCTAATGAGGATAAGTGGCACAGAAACTGGATGGATGGATGTGGGATGTGTCAATGCTGACTTCATGCTGTGTTAAGGTAATTTAATGTAAGCTAATGTCTCTGATGTTCTGTGTCGTAGCCTAGTGACCAGAATCCTACAAATAACTTGTATTTTAATATGTTTGGAACACTAATAGACTATAATAAGAGAGCTATAATATAACTGCGGTATTGCAAGAGACAACTTACTTTGATACCACAAACAGAATTGATTCAATCAACTTGTTAGTGATTCAAATCGGACTCCGACCTGCATTTCTGGGGAAACTGTGCCTCTGAATTCGCACAAACAATGCAGACGTTTGGCTTTTTCTTTGTCTTTCTTGCAACACTCATTTCATAAAACCTACAGAGATGGAAATGTAAGAAATGTGCAATCCTAAATTGAGACATGAACATGTGCCTTCTAAAGATATAAAAACAGAAAAAAAGAGGCATCTGAGAATGCACGTAATGGGACACACCTATTCCGCAGTGCAAATATGAAGAAAGACTGTGTGCAGTCATAATAAGCAAGTCCCGCTATGTAAAAATAACGGTGTTAAGCAGTCGTGTGAGCAGCATGGCAAACATGTTTAAAGTTGCCAGTAATTTTCAAAACATGGCGTACATCTGCACTAATCTGAGAACTTTGAAGGAAAACCGCACGTTTTGGAATTTTTCCCATCAGCTACAATCCTTATTCTCTTTTCTGTGCGTCCTTAAGCTATAAAAACAGCTCAAAAGACAGAGGTAAGAATGCACGTAATGGGATGAAACTAATCTGCCTATAAAGCCTTCTGAAAAAAAAAAACTCCAAAAAGTGCCAACAAGGCTACATTTACATCATGTGACCTGCATATTAACCAAGCTACAGTGACATTTTTACGCCCAAGAACTGCGTTACTGGCGTAGTGACATCTCACCACACCACACCGGCTAACGACTATCTTCACCACACACTAGCAGAAGGTAACACAACATTGCCACTGCTGCTGTGATTTTGTTTTTGAGTTTGTAAAAGTTAATGCTAAGTGTAGCGTTCCTTTCTTTGTTGCTATGTGGAATCAATGCGCCCAGGAAGGAAGTTGCTCTAATGCTTAAAATGATCAAATATTGTAAGTATGACATGCTATCATGACTCTGCCTGTTACTGCATGCTCACAGTGTGGCTATACGTAAAACCATAAAACCTTGCTGGAGCTTTCCAGGTGGAATAGGTGTGTCCCATTTAGCGCAGGAATTAGCTGCCTCTTTTTAGCCGTTTTCACACCCTCACAGAAAAGAGAAACAAGTGTCACGTCTCACGTAAGGATTGTGGATGATGTGCAAATGTTCACTTATGCTTTTCATTCATCATTGGTTTGTATTTCTATGCACTTGGAATTGTTTTCTGCATGTTAACATGTTTGTCTTTCTGTAAATTGATTTAAAGTTATTGGAGAAACGGGTTGGGTAAGGCACGGTTGATGTGAACCAATGCTCCACGGAATTACACTTTGTGGCCAAACCTGCCTGTCAAAGCCTGGTCCCGTCAGATCTCACAAGCTAAGCAGGGCAGGGCCTGGTCAGTACTTCGATGGGAGACCTCAGAGGAACACCAGGTGCCACGGTGGGAAGAAATAAAACCTTTCCTTGTGCCCTTAGGCAAGGCACTTCACCCACATTGCCCAGTATGAAAGTGGTGTGGCGGTTTGATGGCGCACACTGACTTCCCGTCAGTCTTCCCCAGGGCAGCTGTGGCCACATGGTAGCTTCCCATCACCAAGTGTGGTGTGAAGGAACAATGATGACCTCAGGGTAAGCGCATAACAAGTGTAATTTATTATTATTATTTGCTAGGTTACTTAGGCGGTAAAAAGGGTCAATATCTGCAGTAGGATTGTTTTGTTTGGCACTAATTCCTGCTTCATAGTTTGTGCTGTGGGACTTGCATCTGCTCACCTCTGCTAGGTTTTTGTTTAACTCCAGTGCGTGTTTAGATCTGTGCTTTTGTGCGGCATTTCCCTCTGAAAGGCAATAAACAAAACCAGGGTGGTTGGGTTCGACTGGTAAACAATATTTGGAGTACATATAAAGACAAGGCTGCTTCCGGCTGGGCGCCGTGGGGGAGGGCCCTCATAAATACCAGCCCCCAGACGGAACTCTCAGCTGAGAACCGCACCTGGCCGTGCTGTCACGTTCTGGTTCCGCGTCTCCTCCAAGACTAGCAGTAAGAGAGAGTAAATCCACCAAGGCAGTGATGTCTGGACATGTTCCGAAACAACTGCAAGTTCGTCCCTACCTGCTCGTGCCGCCGGTTTAAAGTCTACTCTGGTGCTCCATTCCCCGCCTTAAGTCTTTTGTCTTTGTAGGGATGTAAGACCCTAGAATCTTTCGTCTCCTAAAAGTTTATCGGCCTCCAAACTCTTCCTTCTTGCTTCTCTTTCTCGTGTCGCCGCACGCGGGCTGCTTGTTTTGGTCAAGATGAGCTCTCCTAAGCTCCGCCCACTCCTTTGCCGGAGCACCAATAGGAAGCATGGGTTTGCTTAACACTGCCCAAGACGAGCTGATATTGGTCCAAACTCTGACCTGCAAAACTGCTTTTTGTTGTTTTTTTATGCAATGGAAGACTTTCATGAATGAATTACATTTTATTTTTTTAAGGGACCCCTTTCATGCCGCTTCTCTCATCAAGACACTTATGTCATCAAATCAATGATCCTTTGATTATGTCATGAAATAAATTGCCCCCCATGCTCAACACAAGTCGGTCTGCATATGTCAGCATCAAAAGCCTACAATGTTCTCTCTTGCTCTTGTCCCTTCCTTCACACCTACTTGACTGTAATGAGGCCCCCTTCCCCAAAGTGCACCCCCACCCCATTCAGGACATGCCTAGTACAATGTTTTGAATCCCTGCCATTGGGCCCCTGCATCTGTCGGCATCTTATGTAACCCCAGGGTGTCAGCAAGTCTTTGCAGAGTTTAATTTGTCATTTGACATATCGGCAAAATTCTTATCTTTCTCCATGCGGAGCTGTGTTTGCATGCTTGGGAGGTGGTTGCGTAACTTGGAAGGCCGTTTGACACAAACTTGGACCATACAAAGCTGTGCAGGTAGCAGTGACATGCTCATTCAATGCAATCTGCATTTTTTTTATGGCAGGAAAGGCATTAGGGTGCCAAAGTAGAAGTTTAAAGGTCATGACCAATGACTGTCATAAAATGATATAACACAACTATTATTGTTAATGCACCAGAGCCTGGGCGGCAATGTTTATTTGCAGCATAGTGTCTAATCATGCATTTATATCTGTCATGGCCTTTCGTAGATTAATTTTAAACTGTCCAAAATGATTTTTAAAAGAGTATTGCATAGTGCAATAGTAGTTGAGTGGAGTATACTAAAAAAATGATACATTGGCCTAAAAGTGCTAAAGCGACTTTGCACTTTGCTTTAGTATACAGTATGTTTAATCTGGAGCTGTCAAGAAATACACGGGGCTAAATAATTATTCATAGTTTTTAACTCCATACACATGTGGACAAAATTGTTGGCACCCTTCGGGTTAATGAAAAAAAAACTCACAATGGTCACAGAAAGAACTTGAATCTGACAAAAGCAATAATGAATAAAAATATCTGTGAAATTTAAACAATGAAAGTCAGACATTGCTTTTCAACCATGCTTGAACAGAATTATTAAAACAAAAATAAACTCATGAAACAGGCATGGACAAAAGTGAGGGTACTCCTAGAAAAGACTGAAAATAATGTGACCAAAGTGACATGTTAATCCAGGTGTGTCCACGAATTAGCATCACAGGTGTCTTCTTTAATCTTTAATCAATCATTCATTCCTTTTCTATACCGCTTATCCTCATTAGGGTCGTGCTACCCGCTCATCCACCGTGCGGCCCTTTAATCAATCAGTAGGCCTTTGTATTGGGCTACAGGTAGTCACTGTGCTGTTTAGTGAACATGGGCCGGAGGAAGCAAAGGAAAGAGTTGTCTCAGGAGAAGGTGAAGGCTATAAAGCAGCTTGATGTTCCTGTGACTACAGTTGCACTTATTATTTAGAAATTTAAGATCTGTGGGACTGTAGCCAACCTCTTTGGACGTGGCCACAGGAGTAAAATTAATGAAAATCTGAGAGACGGATAATACGAATGGTAACAAAACAGCCCAGAAAAACTTCTAGACAGATTCAAGGTGAACTTTAAGCTCAAGGAACATCAGTGTCAGATTGCACCATCCGTCGTTGTTTGAGCCACAGTGGACTTCATGGGAGACAACCAAGGAGGACACCATTGTTGAAAGCAAAACATAAAAAAGCCACATTGGATTTTGCCAAACTACATCTTGACAAGCCACATAGCTTCTGTGAGAATGTCCTATGGACAGATGAGACAAAAATGGAACTTTTTGTCAAGGCACATCAGCTCTATGTTTACAGATGGAAAATGAAGCATATCGAGAAAAGAACACTGTCCCTACTGTGAAACATGGAGGAGGCTCTGTTCTGTTCTGCGACTGTTTTGCTGCATCTGACACAAGGTGGCTTGAATCCGCACAGGGTACAATGAAAACTCTAGACTATCAAGGGATTCTAGAGAAAAATGTGCAGGCCAGTGTCAGAAAGCTTGGTCTCAGTCGCAGGTCATGGATCTAGCAACAGGAGCCTAAACACTCAGCTTAAAGCACCCAAGAATGGCTAAGAGGAAAACATTGGACTGTTCTAAAATGTTATGAGCCCTGACCTAAATCCTATTGAGCGTCTTTGGAAGGAGCTGAAATATACTGTGTGGAAAAGGCACCCTTCAAATTTGCTCATGAGGAGTGGGTCAAAATACCTGCTGAGAGGTGCAGAAGTCTCATTGACAGTTACAGGAATCGTTTGATTGCAGCGATTGCCTCAAAAGGTTATGTAGCAAAATATTAAGTTAAGAGTCCCATCATTTTTGTCCGTGCCTGTTTCATGAGTTTATTTGTTTTAATAATTCTGTTCAAGCATGGTTGGAAAGCAATGTCTGACTTTCATTGGTTAAATTTCATAGATTTTTTTATTTATTATTGCTTTTGTCAGATTCAAGTTCTTTCTGTGATCATTGTGAGTTTTTCTTTCATTAACCCAAAGGTGCCAACAATTTTGTCCACGTGTGTATGGAGTTAAAAGCTATGAATAATTATTTAGCCCCGTGTATTTCTTAACAGCTCCAGATTAAACATACACTAAGGCAAAGTACAAAGTCGCTTTAGAACTTTTAGGCCAATGTATCATTTTTAGTATACTCCACTCAACTACTACAGTATTGCACTATGCAACCAACACGTTTGTCCTCGCGTGTATTTGCTCAGGCCGTGAATCGTTTTGGAAGGAGAGATAGCGGCATCTTGTGGAATATGCTGCACCACACAATGCTTTGTCTATGAGTACACCCCCCTTGCATCTCTGCAATTATTCGATCAAAGTAATCAGTGTACAGCTTAGATCTCCTCAACCATTAAGAAACCGCAGCTAAAGGGAGTACACCCCCCATATTCAAACCAACACTTTGGGCCCAATTTTATCACGAGCCAATACCAGGTTATGTGCAGATGTTGCAGCGGGCATCCCTCATCACTGAGGGCCCTCGTCCGTGTGGTAACAGCAGGGTTTTCAACAGGACAACGCTGCAGTTCACAATGCTCCCTTGACAAAGGACTTCTTCAGGGAGAATAAAATCACTCTTTTGGACCATCCTGCATGATCCCCTGATTTCAATCCCATGAGAACATTTGGGGATGGGTGGCAAGGGAAGTTTATAAAAATGGCCATCAGTTCCGGACAGTTGATGCCCTTCGTGAAACCATCTTCAGCACTTGGAGCAATGTTCCCTCTAGCTTCCTGGAAACACTCGCATCAAGCAGGCCCAAACTATTTTTTGAAGGGACTAACAAGAACGGTGGAGCTACTCATTACCGAGTCCTACTAAGAATTTTTTTTGTTCAGTTTTTTGTTATTTTTTGAGCGATGCTCTTAAACTTTTGATCAGCTGATAAACAGCCTATTGCAGTTTTATTGCTGTTTCAATAAATTACTTTTTCAAAGTGCTTTTTTTCACACACACCCTTCTTGCTTTTGCGTATTGTAGCTCTACTTAAAACCTCATTAAGATCCAAATGTGCAAAAGGTACATTCTAGCAATTTTTCAACTGGTCTTAAGATTTTGATCAGTGTTTTAAGTGAAAAAAGGAGAGTCAAATACAATAGTCGCAATTTTACAAGAATAAACTTGTAATGTTATGAGGGAAAAAATGACACCTTAATAGCATAAAGTTGAAATACTAAATAAAAAATGCATTAGTGTTTAAAGGTTGTAATATTATGACAAACAAAACAAAATAAAGTTGGACTTTTGGAGAAAATGTATAAAGTGATAGTAATAAAGTGAAAAAGCTATGGGAATAAAGTCATTCTTACAGAAGAAAATATGAAAGAAGTTAAAATAGTTGGAAAAAATGCTGTAATTTTACTGGAATGAAGTCGCATTTTTGGAAAATTGGGTTAGAGAAGGCTGCACGGTGGATGAATGGGTAGCATGTTGGCCTCACAGTCAGGAGGTTCTGGGTTCGAATCTCTGTTGGGTATCTCTGTGTGAAGTTTGCATGTTCTCCCCGTGCGTGTGTGGGTTTTCTGCGGGTGCTCCGGTTTCCTCCCACATTCCAAAAACATGCATGTTAGGTTAATTGGCAACCCTAAATTGTCCATTGGTATGAATGTGAGTGTAAATGGTTGTATGTCTTTGTTTGTCTATATGTGCTCTGCTCTGCGATTGACTGGCGACCAGTCCAGGGTGTACCCCGCCTCCCGCCCAAAGTCAGCTGGGATAGGCTCCAGCATACCGCGACTCTAGTGAGGATAAGCGGCATAGAAAATGGATGAATGAATGGGTTGGAGAGAAGGTTCTAATATTACAGAAATGAGGTCAGGTGGAGATAAGGTGGTGGTCCTCCCTGAACCACCACCTTATCGTGGTGGAGGTGTTTGCGTGTCCCAATGATCCTAGGAGCTAAGTTGTCGGGGGCTGTCATGCCCCTGGTATGGTCACCCATGAAACAGGTCATAGGTGAGGGACCAGTGGCTCAAAAGACCCTGATGATGACTAAAATCATTGGACTTAGTTTTCCCTCGCCCGGATGCGGGTCACCGGGGTCCCCTCTCTGGAGCCAGGCCTGGAGGTGGGGCACGATGGCGAGCGTCTGGTGGCCGGGCCTGCCCGAAAAGGTAACGTGGGTCCCTCCTCCCATGAGCTCACCACTCGTAGGAGGGGCCAAAGGGGTCGTGTGCTAAGTGAGCTGAGTGGCGGCCGTAGGCAGAGGCCTTGGCGGTCCGAACCTCGGTTAAAGAAGATAGTTGTCGGTACGTGAAATGTCACCTCTCTGGCGGGGAAGGAGCCTGAGCTGGTGGGTGAGGTGGAGAAATTCCGACTAGATATAGTTGGACTCACCTAAACGCACAGCAAGGGCTCTGGAACCAGTCCTCTCAAGAGGGGCTGGACTTCATTCCACTCTGGTGTTGCCGGCAATGAGAGGCGACGGGCAGGGGTGGCAATTCTTGTTGCCCCCCGGCTCCAAGCCTGCACGTTGGAGTTTAACCCAGTAAACGAGAGGGTAGTTTCCCTACGCCTTCGGGTGGGGGGACGGGTCCTGATTGTTGTTTGTGCTTATACACCAGACAGCAGTTCAGAATACCCACCCTTTTTGGAGTCCTTAAAAGAAGTACTATAGAGTACTCCCTCGGGGGATTCCCTTGTTCTGCTGGCTGACTTGAACGCTTATGTTGGCGGCGACAGTGAGACCTGGAGAGGCGTGATTTGGAGGAACGACCCCCCTAATTTTAACCCGAGCAGTGTTTTGTTATTGGACTTCTGGACTTGGAGAAGGCATTCGACCGTGTTCCTCGGGGAATACTGTGGGGAGTGCTCAGGGAATATGGGGGTGTCGGACCACCTAATCCAGGCGGTTCGTTCCCTGTATGACCGTTGTCAGAGTTTGGTTCGCATTGCCGGCAATAAGTCGGACCCTTTGTCACCGATTCTGTTTATTACTTTCATGGACGGAATTTCTAGGCGCAGCCAGGGCGTTGAGGGGTTTCAGTTTGGTGGCCACAGGATTCGGTCTCTGCTTTTTGCAGATGACGTGGTCCTGTTGGCTTCATCGAGCAGTGACCTTCAACTTTTTGTTTTAAAAAAAACATCTATTAGAAATATTTTTTAAAGTTATTTTATGATTAGAACACCTGATTTAAATCGTATTATTTAATAGTTGCCTCACTTTTGTTTTAATAACCAACGTTTGATTCAAAATGTATAATTTCATTGTTAAATTGATTTTGAGACTTTGCATTTGAAGAAAATGACAGCACCGTCCGTGTATAGACGTGATATCAAGGTCTTTGCAAACAATAAATTCATAGTGTGTAGCTAAAGACACTTTTGAAACATTTATTAGCTTTGTAAAAATGGCAACAAATAACAATACCTTCATAACGTAGCACTGTTAAAAGCTTTTCTTATGACCTTTATTAAAAAATATTTTAAAAAATATTAAATTTTTTAGTGCAGTGGTTCCCAAGCTGTTTGTGCAGCACCCCCAGTTTTAACTGGGTTTCAGTTTGGTATGTTTGAGCGCACTGAGCGCACGTCTATACTAAACCTTTCACAACCGCAACTTGTGCTAGACTTTGTTATGGGCTTAGTCAGCACCATAAGTTGTATTATTATTATTGTTAATATTATAGTAATATTATATCAATATATTCATGTTATTTTGTTATATTAATAGCATTGGTACTACAGTATTATTATGGCATTGGTATTATTATTATTAATATTGATATAAAAATTTCATTTACATCACGCCACGTGATACTGACCTTGCTGGTATTGTTATTTAATATTTATTGGTTTCTTAGCATTTTGTTGCAGTATTGCAATACTAAGAAAAATAACATTATTTGTAATGTCATAATATAACGAGAAACAAATGTTAGAAATTCACTAGAATAAGCTCAAATATTTTAGGGAATAATAGCATCATGTAAATACTATTAAGATGTTTTTTCTATTACAGTATTATTAAAACAAACAAGAAACAATAGAAATGGACAAAACTGCTGTAATTTTGCAAGAATAAAATCAGAATATTAAGAGAAAAAAGTCGTATTCTAACGATAAAAACAGTTGCAATTTCATGACAATGAACTTCAAATTATAGGAGCAAAAATTTTGTCATTGTAGTTGTCAATTAACAGATGAAATATTAAAGAAAAAAATGTTCTTTTTGTGAAGTTGTAAGAAGAGAAACAGACAAAACAAAAACATTTTCTGGAAATTAGGTCGGGAAAAACCCCTCCGTGAATCACCATTTTAACGTGGTGGAGGGGTTTGAGTGCCCGAGTGGTCCTAGGAGCTATGTTGTCAGGGGCTTTATGCCCCTGGTAGGGTCTCCCAAGGCAAACAGGTTCTAGGTGACGGGCCAGACTAAGAGTGATTCAGAAGACCCGTATGAAGAAGAACAAGAGGGGTGACCGCACCTCGCCCGGACGTGGGACACCGGGGCCTCACCCTAGAGCCAGGCCAGGGGGAGGGGCTCGCAGGCAAGCGCCTGGTGGCCAGGCCTTCACCCGTGGAGCCTGGCCGGGCCTAGCCCGAAGAAGCCACGCGGAACTCCCCCCCGCAGACCCACCACCTGCAGGGGCAAGCATAAGGGTCCGGTGCATTGGGGCGGTGGTCGAGAGCGGGTGTCCGGGCAACCTGGTCTTCGGCGGCCAAATCTGGTTTTTGGGACATGGAATGTCACTTTTCTGGTGGGGAAGGAGCCCGAGCTTGTCGAAGAGGCGGAGACATTCCGACTAGATATAGTCAGACCCACCTCAACCCACAGTTTGGGCTCTGGAACCAAAATCCTTGAGAGGGGCTGGACCTTGTTGTACTCTGGAGTTGCTGCAGGGTAGAGGCGGCGAGCTGGTGTGGGCTTATTAATAGCCCCCTGGCTTGGTGCCTCTGTGCTGGAGTCATCCCCGGTGAACGAGAGGGTTATTTCCCTACGCCTTAGGGCTAGGGAAAGGGTCCTGACTGTGGTTTGTGCGTATGCGCCGAACGGCAGTTCCGAGTACCCAGCCTTCTTGGAGTCTATCAGAGGGGTTCTGGAGAGCACCCCAGCTGGTGACTCCATAGTTCTTGTTCTCCATAGTGTTGTTGCTGGACTTCTGTGCAAATCACAGTTTGTGTATAACAAACACCATGTTTGAACAAAATTGGCACCAGGACACCCTAGGTCGCAGGTCTATGATCGATTTTGTGGTGGTATCACCAGACCTGCGTCCGCATGTTCTGGTCACGCGAGTGAAGAGAGGGGCTGAGCAGTCAACTGACCACCACCTGGTGATGAGTTGGATTGGATGGCAGGGAAGGATGCCAAACAGACCTGCTAGACCCAAATGCTTAGTGAGGGTGTGCTGGGAACGTCTGGCAGAGTCTCCCGTTCGTCGAGTCTTCAACTTTTATCTCCGGCAGAGCTTCACCTGCATCTCGAGGGAGGACCGGGATATTGAGTCTGAATGGGCCGTATTCCGTGCCTCTATTGCTGAACAGTACCTCTGGACTGGCAGACCGGGGTGGTGGTCCCTGTTTTTAAAAAGTGTGAACGGAGGGTGTGTTCCAACTATAGGGGATCACACTCCTCAGCCTCCTTGTGAAAGTCTACTCCAGAGTGATGGAGAGAAGGGCACAACCGTTAGTAGGAACCTCGGTTACAGGAGTTGCAATGTGGTTTTTGTCCCGGTCGCGGAACACTGGAGCAGCCCTACACCCTTGCAAGGGTACTCGAGGGTATGTGGGAGTTTGGTCAACTGGTCTACATGTGCTTTGTAGACCTGGAAAAGGCATTCGACCGTGTCCCTCGTGGTGTCCTGTGGGGGTTGCTCCGGGAGTACGGGATTGGTGGTCCGCTACTACGTGCCATTCGGTCCTTGTACAACTGAAGCAGGAGCCTGGTTCGCATTGCCAGCAGTAAGTCGAGCTTGTTTCCGGTGAACGTTGGCCTCCGCCAAGGCTGCCCTTTGTCACCGATTCTGTTCATAATCTTCATGGACAGAATTTCTAGGCGCAGTCAAGGTGTTGAGGGAGTCCAGCTTGGTGACCTTAGGATCTCGTCTCTGCTATTTGCAGACGATTTTGACCAAATATCAAAATGGCCCTTGCATCATTATTCAGTATGCTTAAACCATTATTACAATTATATTTAAAATTATTTCATTCATTGTTAAAATTATCATTTTGGTTCAAACTTTTATTGCAAACCAGCAAAGGTCATGTAAATCTTTTTCCAATTTTCCAGTTTACAGTACATTGAAAGATGATTGTTACATACACCACCACGTCTTCGCATACCTTATTTGTTTAGTTGTCCGGGAAATCAATATACATGACAACTAGTACACGTGACTCCATATATACAAACTTAAATAGTGGGTCAACAGCACTATCAAAATGGAATGTTCTGCTTTTTTTGTTCGTGAGGGGGCGCTGTTGACAATAGCAGCAAGTTATTATTTCGGTTGCGTGTCAAATTGACACGTCTTCTGAGTCTTTGCGCTACAGCGTCCTCTTGTGGCGGATCCTCCCACCTGCAGTCTGAAAAGACGAGGGAGGGAGGGAGGGACTCCCAGGGAAGTCCAACACGAGGAAGAGCGACAAAAAGGCACCTTGGGGAGGGGGGGGGGGGGGGGAATTTAAAAAAGGCTTGCTCTGTAACATTCATCAACAAAAAGCACCAAAAAAAAAAAAAAAAAAAGTTGTGACCAGGATGAAGACGAGGCTGCGTCGAAGATGCGTGTGCTTATTGGCTTGCCACAGCCGTCCGTGTGCGAAGGAGTCATCACTGCTCTCGTTTGGTATTGGACAATTTGTGGGTTTTGACGGGACGACGGTTAATGTGGAGGAGGAACGGGGGTGCGGGGGAGGAGGGGGGGGGGTTGTATTTACACTCCCGCAATGCAAGTCCATGGTGAGAGTCCACTTGTGTTGGGCCAGTCCCATCATAGGTAGGAGTCCATGGAGGGGGCGTAGGAAAAGCCCACGAAGGCCTCGGCAGCCTCTTTGATGCTGGCCGTCACCAGGGCGCTGTCAGGCGAGCAGCCGATGGAGCTGGGCACCGGCTCATCCGTGAACTCGGGGTCAAAGTGCCGTAGGTCGCTGGGGCCCGTCTGGTTGAGTGAAAGTCACGTTAGAAATGTCATGCCAGAAATCTTGGCGGTAAAAATGACACATACAGTATATACAGTATCTGTTGTGTTCATTATGTACAATATGGATGGATAGCAACATGCTAAGTTGTATACGGTAGACTGTATATACATACAGGGTGTCCCAAAAAATGTATACACACTTCAAAACTGTAAACTCGGTGTTTGTTATTATTTGTTACGTTTTCAACGTGTAAAAGAATTTACAAACATCATTCTATTGTTTTTTCACCCCCTGTTCTCAAACAGACTCCAGACGCTGGCGACAACGCGTAGCGATGGAATAGCACACATCCTGAAACAATTCTCTTGGTGTTTGCGTGCATTCACGTTCAGTGCTTGCTTTCAATTCCGTGACTGTTGCAGGTCTCATTGCGCAGACTTGTAAATGTATTGACGTCCCAAATGTTTGCAAAGACCTCAGTATATGTTATAACAAATGCAAAGTACAATTATTAGAAGAATAACATCGCAATGTTAGGTCCTTCCTTGATGAGATCAAACAGGTGCATTGGATGGAGGGGTTTTGTTGAATACCCTCCACGTTCACCAGACCTCACACCACTACACTTCTTTTCATGGGGATACCTAAAAGAAAGTCTATGCAACGAGACCTGCAACAGTCACTGAATTAAGAGCAAGCGTTAAACGTGAATGCACGCAAATACCAAGAGATTTGTTTCATGATGTGTGCTATTGCATCACTTTGCGTTGTTGGCAGTGTCTGGCCCAGAATCGACGGGGTGACATAACAATAGAACGATGTTTGTAAATGATTTTACATGTTGAAAATTAAACAAATCATAATAAACACCTAGTTTACAATTATTGAAAGTGTGCCTACATTTTTGGGACACCCTGTATATCAGGGCTGTCAATCAATTAAAATATTTGATCGTGATTAATCGCACTTTGTCCATAGTTAACTCTTAATTAATCACTTTTAATTGCATGTACTTTACTTGCCGTTGAAATATATTTACACACTGTTTGTAAATATGCAACTATTGTTTATCTCATATTTTCTTATATTACTTATATTACTTTATTTTACTATACTATACTTATATAATGTAATATATCATAAATTTATGATATATTATATTGTATTCTACAATTGAGCTCCTCTAACCAAGCAAATTCCCTTGTAGGTCGATAAAGTTTAAGTCTAAAACTTTTAACTTGAGATTTTTTTTTGCATTGGTAAACTTGATTACCTAAAAACGCCATAGTTGGCTTGAAATACTAGAATGTGACGAAATGTTAGCACAAGTAGTAATTGTGCAAACCAAAATTCCTTAAAAACGACAAAAAGCATCCCAATGATCGTCCCTTCTAGTCTTCCGTCTCCGGGTTGGCTGACAATACTTATTACTTTCACTTTCATGAGACCGTGACGTCTTACCACGTTTGGGTTGAAGGGAGGCGTGATTTTCTTGGCATTGAGCTCGTCCCAGTTTATGGGTGAGAAGAAGATGTGGTTCTTAACTTCAAGCTGAGGAGACAGAAACTTGTCAGGTCAAAGCGCCGCTGGGAGACTTATTTTTAAAAAAGGTAGCAGCAGCAGGAGTAGACGCTCACAAAATCGTCTGTACAGCCCAGTCGCTTGGTTCTGTCCTTCTGCAGCAGGCCCTCCAGCAGGTGTCTGGCTGCGTTGGAGATGTTGGGCTTCAGCTGCAGAGGTTTGGTCAGGATATTGTCGTACATCTCCGCCGTGTTGCGGCTGTAGAAGGGGGGCTTGCATGGGGAAAAAGAGCAGAAGTTAGCGGCGTGCGAGGAAGAGGAGGAAAAGGAGAGGAAGGCGGCGGCTGTCGCTCACCAGACCGTAGAGCATCTCGTAGAGGACGGCTCCTAAACACCACCAGTCCACCGTGCGGTCGTACGGTTGCTTGTGGAGCACCTCAGGAGCCAAATACTGCAAGAAAAGACGTCACGGTCAGCGCACAAGAGTACAGTCCAGTCAAACAGCGCATTCATTCTCACCTCCGGCGTGCCACAGAAGGTGGACGTGGTCCCGTTGGGCTCGATGTTCTCCTTGCACAGGCCAAAGTCGGTGAGGATGATGTGACCCTGTGAGTCCAGCAGGATGTTCTCGGGTTTCAGGTCCCGGTAGACGATGTTGAGGGAGTGCAGGTAGCCCAGCGCGCTGGCGATCTCAGCGGCGTAGAAGCGCGCCCTGGGCTCCAGGAAGCAACGCTCCCGCTGGAGGTGGTAGAAGAGCTGCGGGAAGAACACACAGGGAGACGCCTCATGAAGACTGCTGACACCATCACACACAAACACACAGTATTTCTGGAACCTTTGCTGGTCCAACAATGGCAGGAAATGGACTTCATTAAACACTTGCTGACTGATGGGCTGAGCATGGCTAATTTTGAACCTTGCCCCTGACCCCACCCACTTCCTGCCTGACTTTCCATTAAAGAGAGAAGCCTGGCGGCAGGACGTCCTGTGTTTGTCTCTGCCTCACCTCGCCTCCGTTGATGTAGTCCAGAATGAAGTAGAGCTTGTCTGCCGTCTGGAAGGAGTAGTGCAGCCCCACCAGGAAAGGATGCTTGACATTCTTCAGCAGCACATTCCGCTCCGACATGATGTGCTTCTCCTGAGTGCGGCAAAGGTCAAGGGTCAGAGTTTGACAAGTGGAGATACTGGTCATTTAAAGAAGAAAAAACCCCATCAGCGCTCGCCAACCTCCTTCTTCTTGAGTATGGCCTTCTTCTGCAGGACCTTGACGGCATAGAACTGGTCGTCGGCGCGGTGACGGGCCAGCAGCACCTTGCCAAAGCTACCCTTTCCGATGACCTTGAGAAAGTGAAAGTCGCTGGGCTTGGCCGAGGGGTTGGATGATGGGCCGAGGTTGATCTGCTGGGTTGGGCTGGCCTGTGGAACCACAACACTTCGTTAGGCTCACCTTCACAACAGAAATATTTATTCATAATGATATTTACATACAAGATGGGGTCCAAATATCAGAAGCACCTTCTTAAGTGCATTTCTTGATGCACTTTACAGCATCAACACTGATATTTGATGTCATTCTAACACTGATATTTAGCTCTGAGATGAGGTCAAAATATTCAAAACAAATGCACTTTTACAACGTTGATGAATTTTGCAGCATAAAAAGCACATTTTTCATATAATAACTTTTGTACCTAAAACTATGGTATGCGCATATCCAGTATCAATAGGCATTTAATCATTATTATTATTTAAGTGCACTGCCCCATACTAACATTGATATTTAGCTACAAGATGGGGTCAAAATATTCAAAACAAATGCATTTTCACAACTTTGATGCCCTTCGCAGCATGAAAATCAAATTTTTCATATGGTGCGTGTATAACGTCTCTAAAGCTATGATGCGCGTACATCCAGTATCAATTACACTGTGTACTTCAAGTACCTCAAATTCACCTTGAGAGTTTATCAAATGGTACACATAGATTTTTACCGCTGTTTTCCCGTATGTGACCAATAATTATTCTATAATGTATTCATAATGTATGAGGCCCCCCTTGATGTTCTACTGTGTTTATTATTAAGTTTGTTGAACCAATAGTTATATATTTTTATATGTTTTATTTTAATCATTTCTTGTCATTTAAATAGTAATTGTATTAGTAAAATAAATGTATACATATGTTCTATATAATTACATTCATTCATTCATTTTCTAATCACAAGGCAGACAGACAACCATTCACACTCTAATGGACAATTTAGAGTCGCCAACTAACCTAACATGAATGTTTTGGAACGTGGGAGGAAACCGGAGTACCCGGAGAAAACCCACCGTGCGGACCTACATAATTTCATGTTTAGTTTATTTTAAAAAAATTATTTCATGTATATTTTATAAAATTATATATAATTTTTGTAGTGTTTTTTTTTTTAATTACTTCAATCATTTGCGTAATTTAAATAATAATTGCGTTGGTAAAATACATGTATATATATACATATATATGAAATGTAATTATACATACAATTTATAATTATTTTATAAAACTATATAACTTTTATGTTGTCTTTTTAATTACTTTTTATAATTACTTCAATCATTTGTGCCATTTAAATCATTGCATTGGTAAAATACATATAATTATATATATTTTATAACTATGCATTTTATAAAATTGTATATAATTTTTATGTAGTGTTTTTAATTATGTAATAAAAAAAAACTTCTACCATCTATTAATGTTTCATTTAACTGCCTATCATTTTGTGTCATTTAAATAATTGTAATAGTAAAATAAATGTATATATATATATATATATATATATAATCTATAAAACTATATATATTTTTTATAAATGTATATTTAATACAAATAAATAATATATATTATTATATAATTAATTTATATTATTTGATGTCATCTTTAATTATGTAAACATTTTCTTTTACAATTTTTTTCATTCAATAATTACCTGTCATTTAAGTAGTACATGTATTTGTAAAATAAATGTCTATATATTTTCTATAGAAATACATATTTGATGTATTTTTTACAATTATAAATTTCATAAAATTTTTATATTGCTTTTTTAAATTATGTAACACATCTTGCAACTAATAACATATAATTTCCTGTCATTTACCGTGTTTCCTTGTTGGCAAAATTACATAAAAACTTTTTTCGTGGTGGGTAATAAAAACTGCCAGAACCAGAAGAATCACCTTAAGGAAGCAGGGAAGACATGTTTACTTACAGGAGGAGAGGGGTTGGCGTTCATGAGCTTGGCATCCTGCGGAGGGCTCAGGTTGAGGATGGACTGCACCTCGGGACTGCCAGAAGAAAAGCAATGTAAGAGAGGAAAATGGCTTTCAAGTGATGAGTCCCACACTACAGCAGACACTGACTGTTTGCAGGCGTAGGAAGTTGTGGCAAGCCTCTGAATGAAGTCGTTCAGACCCATTCTCCTCTGTTTCATGAAAGCTGGAACACAAAGACAGCAAAAAAGATGGGGATTATTATTCAATCCAATGACTAGGAAGTCTGCAGTAAACATGTCCCCCTCCTCCATACCAGTGACTAAAGCCACCAGCCCCTTGGACTTGGAGTAAGTCATG
This sequence comes from Oostethus manadensis, assembly GCA_024372805.1. NCBI lineage: Eukaryota > Metazoa > Chordata > Actinopteri > Syngnathiformes > Syngnathidae > Oostethus > Oostethus manadensis. The sequence continues at coordinate 135,452 of QODF01000388.1, read as the reverse complement.
TCAGGCTGTCCTCTGTCCGTTTGGATCGTCATGCTGGCGAAGTTTCGTCCCAAAAGAAAATATGACAAGTTTGTCGTCGGCTCTTTGCTTTTATGACGACAGGAAAGCAAAAAAAAAAAAAAACGAAAAAAAAAGGGGCGGCGTTGCCGGGTGGGCGTGCGCCATCCGCGAGAGGGCTTCAGCTCATTGGACGACCTGATTTATTCTTGCCCAATCAGAGCGCGCTGCCCTCTGCGCCATCCGCCCTCCCTCCCAGAGTAGTTTTGCTTGCGTCAGAACAGATAGGAGACTGTTCTTTTGCTGTTTGCACACTTTTGCGCAACATCGCTATTTAAACCTCACCCGAGAAACCCCGGGTGACTTTTAAAGCACGTCTGACCAAAAAATCAAAAAGAACCACAGAGGAACGCTCGCTAATCATACCCGGATGTGAAGTAGCCACCCTAAAAGTTAACGAAGGGGCGGGGCGTGTGCGACGGAACAATACGGTACATTTCAGCGCGAATCCGCGTCGTCATAGTGGAAAAAAAAGGCGTGGGTTTTTTTGTTGTTGCTTTTGTTGGTTTTTTGGCAGCCTTTGAGTGTGGAACCGCAAATAAAGGAAGCGGTTTTGGCTGCTGTTCGTTATAACGGTCCAGCATGACGCAGACTCCCTTTACCAAAAGAAAGAAAGAAAAGTGGGAGAGTCTGAACCCAAGAGAGGGGGCGGGGGGGGGCTGTTGGTAGTGGAAAAGTACAGAGTGAGGGGACAGACTCCACAAGTTCAAGGCTGGAGAGAGAAGAAGAAACACACGCAGAAGTCCATGCAGAAAACGCCAAGTTTGAGGCAAAGATAACACACGCACACACGGCAGACTTTTAGCTTCAGGGTATTATGTAAGACACCTGGATGGCGCTGCCCCGTACTGATATCGGCGTGAAGGCCACGCCCACTCAGCACACCAGCGATAGAAATCTGTCACTGTCATTACACAACGAGCGCAAGGAGAATCGCACCGCGGTCTCCATCCAAAAAAACCAAACGAGAGCCATTTCTCTTCCGCTCTGCACCCACAAAACGGTATCTGTGCCAAGCAGGTCACAAATGTGTGCGTTCATTGCGGAAGCATTCACGCTTGCAAAGGAGGTGTTGCGTTCACAGCCCAGCCCGTACTCACACGTCAACGCCGTCGTTTTGTCTTTCATTGGGGGAAGGTTCAATATCCGAGGACGGTGGCCGGAGGTGGGATGGATGGCGGAGAACTAAATATCACAGTGGACCGCACTCCCTTACTGAGTTTTCCCCCCCTCCCCGCTCAACCGGAAGGCGGAGACAGCCCGCCTTCTTCTTTCCGTCCATTCTGAGGCATTGACCCGCGGTGCGTTCAAGCGGACCACGGAAAGTCTGGAGTTTGGACAGCTGGATTTCCCCCAGACACGAAATGACAAGTTTGTTTCCTCTTAAGCGTGATGAGGTATTAAAATGCATTGTTTTAGTTTTTTGTTATCATATTAGTTTGTATAATATTATAATTATTATGATTATTATAATATTACTGCCATTGACTGGCGACCAGTCCATGGTGTACCCCGCCTCCCGCCCAAAGTCTGCTGGGATAGGCTCCAGCATACCCGCGACCCTAATGAGGATAAGCGGTATGGAAAATGGATGGTACATAGTATAACAAACAAACATCATTTTGACTTGAATTAATTTGTTTTGTCATTATTCTTGTAACGTTACTGCAGTTTTTTTCATTTTTGATGTTGCTTTTTTTTTAAATTCCAAATGTTTCACCTTTGATTCACAAAATATTTGGACTTGTAATATTCTAATTTTCCAGAAACTACAACCTTGTGCTTTGTTTTGTTTGTTTATTATAATATTACAACTTAAAAAGAACATTTTACTTGAATATTTGAATGATATAATTTCTCTGCATATAACTATGATTTTATTCTCATAACATTCCTCGTTAAGTTATTGGTTTTGTCAAATATTCTGACATTGTTCTTGTAAGTTTTGCCTTGGTTTCTCTGCCTTCACCCTGTGGGATCTTTCCAGATCCTCCTCAACCGCCTGGAGGCGGAGCTGCTGGACACACCTGACCCTGATCAGTCCCACTACTTAGGATGAGTGCTGCCTGCTGGGAGTGCTGGGAGACGCTGGATTATACCTCCACAAACCCAAGTCTGCGGCTCTTGAGCTGAATCTTCTACTCATTACTCCAAGCGTCTCCAACAGCTCCCTATCTTCGCCTGGTTCTTTGTTTTGTTCATGGTGCTGTTTTTTCACCACCTCCACACTACTCATTAAAGACTGTGTAGAAACTCCCCTGCCTCTTGCCTCTGCGTCTGGGGGGCTCCAGACGCACACCTCATCGCCTCGTGACAGAATAAACCGGCCATCGATGGACCTGGCGGAGGCGGACTCTCTTAAGATGGCTTGGCAAAATCTAGCACAGCGTCTGGGCAAGCAGGAAGAGCAGGTTGGTGCGCTGGGAGCCTGTGTGACCAGCATGGTTGAGCGACAGAACACTTTGATGGAAGCGCTTGAGGCCCAGATAAACACTCTCCTGTCAGCGCCGCCGCCGCCACACCGCTCCTCACTTCCGGAGCCACACCGACACTACCTGCTTCTTCAGCAGCAACCGGGGTACTGGCACCAACTGCTTGTCCACTGCTCTCAAGGCCAGAACGTTTCTCGTGCGACGCTGGGCATGTGCGCTCATTTCTAACCCAGTGTGAGCTGCGTTTTGAGTTACAAGCGGCAGCCTTCCACTCGGAACGTGTTCGAGTCACCTTCGTTACTTCTCAGCAGTCTGGACGAGCCGCTGCTTCGGCTACGGCTGAGTGGGGACGCCAATCACCAATCTGCTTGTCCTACGCCGCCTTCTCCAAGACCCTGGAACAAGTCTTTCGGCAAACACCACCTGAGCGAGAAGCGTCGCCTGTTCCAAATCCGTCGAGGGCGGCGCAGCGTGATGGATTACGCCATTGAGTTCCGTGCACTGGCAGCAAAAAGCGACTAGAACCCCTCCAGCCTGCTGGATGCACTTTTTTCTGAACTGACCGACTCAATTAAGGATGAAATGATCCCTCTGGAGTCCTCCAGAAAGCCTGGAAGACCTCATTACACTCGCAATCAGCATCGACAAGCACCTCGCCGCCCGAGAAGAGACGTCAACGTGCGCAAATACCCGCGGATTTTGCTCCTCACATCTACGGCTCTCCTCATCCATGGTGTCACTCACCCCAACAGCAGACCTGCTGCATCCACACAGCCACACCCTGCTGTGCTTGGTGATGAACCCATGCAACTGGGAGGAAGACTCACACGGCGGAAAGAAATCTGCGCCATCAGCTGAACCTCTGCCTATACTGCGGCGAAGCAGATCCCCGAATCGCTCGCTGTCCTATCCGCCCCGACCGGCTTCGCTCCTCGGCCAGCTCCACTCGTCATGGCCACCCAGTGGATGTTCTCCGTCACCCGACACCGGAGCAGAGGGTTAGCCGTCTACAACTCCCAGGTACACTTTACTGGTTGAATAAGGACATTGGCATTGTTGCTTTTATTGACTCTGGTGCAGATGATTGTTTTACAGATGAGGGGTTTGTTAAACGTTTCGTGATACCTGTTACTCCACTCCACACCGCTAAAGCAGTTAGCTCCCTCGATGGGCCTCTTCTTGTGAACGTCACCCTTCAAACTGACTTCCTCTTTCTCCGCTTGTTGGGTAATCACCTGGAATTTACGAGATTTTTTGTTATTCCCTCTTGTTCTGCCCCCATCGTGTTAGGGCTCACGTGCATTTTTAAACATATTCCACAGATCGACTGGGCTAAATCTGCCATAATTAACTGAGCGCATTTTGCCATATGCATTGTCTTAAGGCAGCTCGCCTTTGCCCCGCCTCCACTCTCTCAGCCCTACCCGAAGCAATAGATCTTTCTGTAGTTCCCCCAGTCTACCACGACCCCTGAGGTTCTCAGCAAGGATCGTGTCCGTTGTCTTCCTCCTCACCGCCCATATGACTGCACCATAAACCTCCTGCCTGGGGCAGCGCTGCCTGTATAATGTTTCCCGGCCGGAGAGGGCGGTGCTCGAGGAGTGTATTTCCACTTTTCTCATACGACCTCCTTCAACTTTAGCGGCTGTTTTTTCTTTGTGGAGAAAAAGGACCACTCCCTTCGCCCGTGTATTGATTTCCGTGCTCTCAATGATATAACCGTCAAGAACAAATATCCGCTCCCTCTATTGGAATCCGCCTTTGACTCTCTCCACTCTGCAAATTTTTTCACTAAACCCGAACTGCGTAATGCATATCACCTGGTCGGGATCCATGAAGGGGGCGAATGGATGACCGCTTTTAACACCCAAGCTTCCTCCTGGCACAGCGTTTCTAATGGCCTTCCCTTCGTAAGGACGCTTTTCGTGGCCGCTTGCTCAGTCTGTACACGGAATAAATCTTTACCATCAGGCTCAAGCAGGACTTCTACGCCCGCTGCCCGTCCCCTCCCGTCCGTGGTCCCATGTTGCTCTGGACTTTGCTACAGGCCTTCCACCTTCCAATGGCAACACTGTCATCCTGACTATGGTAGACCGTTTTTCCAGATTGGCCCACTTTGTCGCCTTCCCCAAGTTGCCCTTGAGACTGCAGATCTGTTGGTTTGCCACTTGTTCAGGCTCCATGGCATCCCTCTGGATGTGGTCTTGGACCGGGGTCCACAGTTTTCATTGGCTGTGTCGAAAGCCTTCTGCAAGGCCTTGGAGGCGTCGCCTAGCTTGTCGTCCGGGTACCACCCCCAAACTAATGACCAGACTGACTGAGCCAACCAGGACCTGGAGGCTGCCATCTGCTGTGTGTGCCACCAGCAACCCGCCTCATGGCCTCTCAATTTGCCTTGGATTGAGTATTCCCGCAACACTCTTGTTAGCTCTGCCACGGGCCTCTCCCCATTTCATGCGGCCTGCGGGTTCCAGCCCCCTGCATTTCCCTCTTTGGAGGCAGTTTCTGCAGTGTCTTCCGTGTCCGCCCATCTACGCCGTGCCCGCTTGGCATGGCGCATCACCACGGCTGCGTTGGCATGTTCCGGAACGGAACCAACGCTTGGCCAACAGACATATCTCTGCCGCCCCAGATTACAAGTCCGTACAGAGGGTGTGGCTGTTATCCAGGGACCGGCCTCTCCACATGGACTCCAAAAAGCTTCAGCCCAGGTACATTGGTCCATACCCTCTTGGTTGTGTCATTAATCCTTCTTCTGTTCTGCTGCGCCTTCCAGATTCCCTCAGGGAACCCATCATTGCACGTCTCCTCCAGCGACCTTAGCCTTTTTGAGGTGCTTCTTCCTCCTCCTGAGGTTGATTGACACTGTCACGTACACGCTCCTATTTTGCCTTGGTTTCTCTGCCTTTTTCTTGTGACCTTTCCAGACCCTACTTGGCTGGCTGGAGGCAGAGCTGCTGGACACACCTGACCCTAATCAGTCCCACTATTTAGGATGAGTCCTGTCTGCTGGGAGATGCTGGATTATACCTCCACAAACCCAACTCTGCGTCTCTTGCGCTGAATCTTCTACTCACCACTCCAGGCGTCTCCAGCAGCTCCCAATCTCCTCCTGGTTCTTTGTTTCGCTCATGGTGCTGTTTTTTTCACCATCTCCTTTTGTTGCCAACCCTATTCATTAAAAACTGTGTAGAAACTCACCTGCCTCTGCGTCTGGGGGTCCAGACACACACCTCATCGCCTAGTGATAAGACTTTCATCTCGTACATGTTCTTCTCATAGTTATGTCTTTATTCCCATAATATTTGGACTTCATTCTCAAAATGTATCTGTTTTTTCCTCCAACCTAATTTTCCAAAAATGTCAACTTTTTTTCTTTTTGTTTTTCATAACAAATGTCTCAACTTTATGCTAAAATCTCAACATTTTTCCTCTAATATATATTTTTTAAAGTTTTAATACAGTTAAAACAACTCGCAATGTATTCAGTATTTTTTTTTATATTAAAAAAATACTTAGTTTAAAACAACCTTAAAATGTATTTTTTTTTTTAAGTTTTGTATAAAAAAATATTTATTAAAATCTCATTAAAAAATATATTCAATATGGGTGTCATGAGACGAGACATTAACATTACTTTTAAAGAAAAGTACAATGAAAAAATATAAAGACATATATGACAACATATTGCTAATTTCATTTTTAGTGCATATGTGTATGCTAGCGGGTCTGCCAAGACAAAGGGACTGTTTGACTGACTAAAGGGTTCACTCCGTTTATGCCATTGCTTTATGGAACAAGCGCCCCAAGGTGCTGGAAACCAATGCACAGAGTGATCCCTTTCACTTTCATTTATTGTGTCATTAATTCCTTTCATGACATCTTTTATCATTTCTCTCCCCAGCAACTTACCATCAAACCTAAGCAAACTAAACACACAAATACATAATCAGTTAACGCATCAAACTAGCGTCTCTATTTATGTCATCGGGACATTTGTGAAATTTGGAGCCCCCATGCGAGGCACACTTGGCCCCCACGCCTCCTTGTGCAAACAGCGGTCCGCCTTCGCAAAGAGGCGTTTTTTTCCACTGTGTCCTATCAGGCCTGGGAATTAAACAGTAACCTGGATTGGGAAACCTCAGCGAGTTCACAGTCATTGAAAAAGTATAAAGAAAAAAAAGCACAGCGGGGACAAAACAGTTCATTGTCGGACAATGTGTGTCATTGTGATAGTCAGTCCTACTGACTGAGGTACTTGTTGTTCCGCCCTTACAAAGAGACCACGAGGATGTAGAGCGTGTCCTCAGTGCCTCCACTGATGCTCCCCATCAACTGGGCACCAGTGTCAGGCTGCATTTGTCTCCAGCAAAACAAGATCCCCATTGAGTTTGAACGGATGTCTGACACGGTGTGAGGTCAAAGGTTGAATAAGCGCAGTTCGTCAGTAGCTCGTTTGGACCCAACCTTCCAAACGTCACTCAATGTCAGAGCCTGGATATAGCACGCCTTTTATTGCATTGAGTTAGAAGCATTCCACACATACACGTCCCTCGCATGAAAGAAACCAGTGCAGTCCTGTCGTTTTATGTTATCGTCACGGCCCAACAACAACTCATGTTTTTTTTTTTTTCTGCTCTTTGGGGTCCCGGCACTGGTATTTTCCCGACACCAGAGAGGAATATAGTACAGAGTCATCATCAGTGAAGCAGGAAACACCCCAAAACAGACCGAAAAACAAAGAAAAAGCTATGATTTCTTCTTCTTGCCATGTGGAGTCTCGACAGGAACTAGTCCGCGAGGGCCACAAAGAGAAAAATTGAAAGGATGCAACTTTGCCACGTTAATACTGTATTTTAAGAAGTTAGTTATATTTTAAGAACCTAATTTTCCCAAGACCCAATCCTGCGGCCACCAAACCGGAACCCATCAACGCCTTTGTTGGACCTACAAATTCTGTCCATGAAAGTAATGAACAGAATCGGTGACAAAGGGCAGCCCTGGCGGAGTTCAACCCTCGCTGAAAACGCGTCCAATTTGCCGGCAATGCGAACCATGCAACTAAAATGATATTTCTCATAATTTTATGATGTTTCTGTCATTAAATTACCCTTTTTCACGTTTCCATTTTTTTTCTAATATTTTGACATTATTCTTGTAACTTCTTTTTTTTAGTTTATCATACTGTAATATTACAATTTTTTAAAACGTCCATAATTTTACTATACCTGAACTTTTTGCGACTAAAATTCCACCTCATAATATTAACTTTACTGTCATAAACTTATTGCTTTGTTCCACACATTTACTGTAACTATGTGCTGACTAATTAATAACTCAATTAACTTTTTTCTGTAATATTTTGAGTTTATTCTTGGAAGATTACTGCTGTTTTTTCCCCAGAATTTTTCAACTTTCTATTTGTATGTTTTCATATTTAAAATATGGCTTTATTCCCAACATTTCCACAATCAAATGTTCCAAAAATGGCAGCTTTATTCCTTGTTTTGTTTATCGCGATATTTCAGCTTTAAAACAACAACATAGTTTTACTTGAATATTTTAGTTTTATGCCACTAAAATATTATTTCTTTAGTTTTTCATATATTTTCTTCTTTGACATTATGATGTTATTCTTTTAAGATGAGTGCTGTTTGTTTTTTTTCCAATTTTTACTGTTGCCATTTTTTTTTAAATCTCCAAATGTTTCACCTTTCTGACATTGATTCCCTTAATATTTGAATATATTAAAAACTTTTCCCCCACTAATTTTCTAGAAATTACAACTTTATGCTTTGTTTTGTTTGTTACTTATTACATTATAACTTCAAACAAAACATATTTTATGCGACTAAAATGATATTAGTTCTCTTTATCATACTGTGACTTTTTTCTTATTAGATTACCACTTTTTTCTGTAATATTTTCATATTATTGTTATATATATATATATATAATATATATATATTATATTATTCTTGTAAGATTACTGCTGTTTTTTCCATTTTTGCTATTGCTTTTTTGTTTTAATTTGCCAAAATTTTCAGCTTTTTCTCATACATTTATTTTTTGTAAATATGATATTCCTTGGATATTTGGACATAGATCTCGTTATTTTATAATTTTTTCCCCAACCTAATTTTTCAGAAACTACACCTTTATACTTTGTTTTAACATTACAGCTAAATTTTTACTTGGATATTTAAATGATTTGAAATGATATTATTTCTCTTCATAATATGACAATTTTATTCTCATAAAATTATGTCTTTTTTCTCATTAGACTACAACTTTTTTCTGTACTATTTGGACATTATTCTTGCTGTTGCTTTTTTATTTTATTTTCCCAATTGCTTCCCTTTATCCTTGTAATTTTTTCTCTCCTAATTATGACTTTATCCACAAAATATTTTGACTTTATTTACATAATATATATTTCCCCCCAACCTAATTTTCCAAACATTTAAAATTTATTCTTTGTTTTGTTTTTAATAACAAAAAAGTTTTTTTTCTTTAATATGTCAACTTTATACTACTAAATTCGTTCTCCGAATATTATGCTTTTGTAAAAAAAAAAACTTTCAACATTTTCCTCCTATATTTTTAATTTATTATTGTAAATTACTGCAGATTTTTCCATTTTTGCATTTTTTTTGTTAGCCTTAACTGCTATCAAGCGGATGGATAATTTTGATCATGCTTAAAAAAGAAACACGGAAACACTCGCCTATTGACAGAGTCTCAGCCTGGCTTTTGTACGTACCCCTAGCGGATTGCCAGCGTGTACTTGCTGTGATAAAAGTAGCTCGGGTGCCATTGGGTAACCCAAGTGGCCCCATTATCCTCGCCAATGTTTTTTATAACACACGCAACACAGCGGAGTGTGTTTGTCCAAAAACATGCTGAGGCGTTCTCCCTTCGCCAAATTGGGCGTGCTTGTCACTGATGTAAGATCCATTGCGTAGGTGTGTGTATTGGTAAAGGGCAGGTCTGCACAGGTGAGCTGTCGCTGGGGCTAGAACAAAAACAATCCGCTTAGGAAATTCTTTTTGAAATGGTCTCACATCGCATTTGAACATTCTTGCTTGTCATGCAAGCGCATAATTAAGCACTAGACGACTTTTGGGTGAAGAACAAGAAGCCAAATAACAAGCAAAACAAAGTTGCGCTTCAATTTTATGGGCACTTATTTTCCACAACTTTGGCACTAATAGAGTACAATCCTCAGGATATCCACTGTAGTTTGTTTTTCATATAACTATAATCCGGCTACAAAGTACCCATTGCGTCCATTTCATTCCCTTTCAAGATAGAATCTGCACAGTTGCACTTCAGGGCTAATTATTGGACTTCTAGATAAAAGGAATGTGTCCAAAAAGGGTCAAACATGTCCCAAATCAGTATTCACGGTGTACAGTAGTTTTCAAAATAATAGCAGTCCAATGTGACTAACCAGATGAATCACTGTTTTTAGTTTATTTTTATTGCTATGTGGCAAACAAGCTACCAGTAGGTGCAGTAGATTCTCAGAAAACAAACAAGAACCAGCATTCATGATATAACCGCTCCTAAGGCTGTGCAATTGGGCAATTACTTGAAAGAGGTGTGTTAAAAAACATACAAGTGTGGCATTTAATCATTGATCTGTGATCAGTTTTGTGAAAAGAACAGCATTTCTCTCAGAAAACCTAAGGAAAATGGGTCGTCCAAGACATTGTTCAGAAGAACAGCGTACTTTGATTAAAAAGTTGAATGGAGAGGGGAAAACTTATCAAGAGGTGCAAAAATGTTTTGGCTGTTCAGCTAAAATGATCTTCAATGCCTTAAAATGGAGAGCAAAACCAGAGACATGTGGCAGAAAACGGAAGACAACTATGAGAATGGATCAAAGAATAACCAGCTCCAGGATGATCAAAGACAGTCTAGTGTTACCTGTAAGTACTGTGACAGTTAGAAGACATCTGTTTGAAACTAATCAATTTAAAATAATCCCCCTCAAAGTCTCTCTGTTAAAATAAGGCATGTGCAGAAGATGTTACAATTTGCCAAAGGCCACATCAACTGGCCTAAAGAGAAATGGAGGAACATTTCGTGGACTGATGAGAGTAAAATTGTTCTTTTTGGGTCCAAGGGCCACAGACAGTTTGTGAGACGACCCCCAAACTCTGAATTCAAGCCACGTTACACAGTGAAGACAGTGAAGCATCATGATATGGGCATGTTTCTCCTACTATGGTGTTGGGCCTATTTATCACATAACAGGGATCATGGATCAGTTTGCATGTCAAAATACTTGAAGGGATCATGTTGCCTTATGCTGAAGAGGACATGCCCTTGAAATGGGTGTTTTGACAAGACAATGATCCCAAACACACTAGTTCTGTTTCCAAACCAACAAAATAAATGTTACGAAGTGGCCAGCCCAATCCCCGGACCTTAATCCAATGAAGAATGTGTGGAGTGACATCAAAAATGCTGTTTCTGAAGCAAAACCAAGAAATGTTCAAACAAGAGCGTGCATTAGGAGCGTGCATATCATGAATGCTACGTCTTGTTCATTTTCTGAGAATCTACTGCACCTACTGGTAACGTGTTTGCCATGTAGCAACAAAAAAAAAATACTAATAACAGTAATTAATCTGGTTAATCAGATTGGACTGCTATTATTTTGAACACTACTGTACTTTGCTCTGCTAAATGCCAAGTGCACTGTACGTAACAAACTTAGCTTATAGCGTTGCTGGCGCGGCCTGGTCGTCAGTATTCTTACCCACGTAGAGGGTCAGCAGATATGGAGATGTGATTCACAACAAGACAGGAGCGAAGGTCGGTGGCGCCGATCACTTTACTCTCCACTCAGCAACAAGCAACGACTCTTTAACTAGTAGCTAAGTGGCTACAACAACTTCAGGGCCCGGAAACGTCCGTACGCTTGTGGAACGTCTAAAACAATATTGTGTGTCACCACAACGTATTCCATGACAGCAGATACTGTATGTGATGTATCAGTATTGATTGATATCGGGATCTGAAATTGAGATTTGGACAACATCAGCACGTGGGATATCAGCAAAAGAGCCGATATCAGAGTTAATAATAACAATAATATTATAATATTATTGTAATATATTATAATATGAAAAACACTTTTCTAAGCATTAAAAAAACTGTTTTTCTGAAATTATAATATTTTGGAAAAAACCCAACAAAATACAGTAATGAATGGAAAATGAAGTTGCATAACGAGTCATAATGTCACAAGAATGACATAAAATATTATGGCAATAAAGTCATAATTATGAGACTGAAAAATGGAGAAGACAGTGGGTAAAAAACTGCAATAATATCCACTGAATGTTCATATTTGATAAATATCCTGTTTTTTTTCATGTAAAAACTGTTTTTTGTTTTATGTAGATAACATTATATCTAAACTTAATTTTTTTAATTATTTTTATTCAAGAGCTAATTTAACCGGGGCCTTGTTTGTGTAAGCATACTTGGCCAATAAAGCTGATTCTGAGTCTGAAGTAGTTGGAAAATGTAAAAAAAAAAATGGCTGTAATTTTACAAGAATAAAGTCAGAACAAAAAATGCATTTAAACGGGGAAAAAGTCACAATTATATAAAAATAAACTGATAACATTATAGGGAAATATAATTTTAGTCGCATGGAGTTCAAATATTAAAGAAAAAAATTGAAAAAATTGAAAAACAAACCAAACAAAGCTGTAATTTAAAAAAATGTTTGGAGAAAAAGTTACACAATTTTGGGAATAAAATCAAAATATTAAGGAAATATAAAGTCAGCTGGGATAGGGTCGAGCATTCCCCCGCAGCTCTATGCGACATAGGAGAAGAATGGATGGATAATGTCAATATTATGCAAAAAAATTTATGAAGATTATTCAGAAAGAAAGTTGGAAAATTAATTGAAAAAAACAACAACAGCCAACATGGACATGTTGATGCTACTAATAGGCTTTCCCCCAACTTCTTCTGCCAAAACATCTAAGTAACAAAGTTTCATCCTTTCATTTTTGACTATGTGGCCCTTCCTGGGAAAACTTTGGACACCCCTGATGTGCTAGAACCTGCTGGAATGCACCGTCAGGAACACAAACAAAGCTCCGTTCGTGCCATCACTATGTTTTTGCCAGACGCATTGTGCCAAAAAGCAAACAGCAATTTTGGTTTTGGAACAAGACTAAATATTGTGAGAGTTGGAAGCACATAATGGGATGAAGTAAGTGACACATCTCTGAATCACTCGGGTATGAAAGCAAACAAGCACGAGAGCAGCGGGGAATGCTTAACCAAACTCTGTGTCGTTATGGCACCGGGATACGCGGTAGTAACCGGACTGAAAAACAAAATGCCTTTTTGGCTTCTTAGCCACCCGCTACACGCGCTGGAAGGCATTATTGTGCAAGTAACATCTTGTCTTCCCCACACAGACACAGAGTCTGATGCTCTTTTGAAACTTAACTGCCAATCTTAACACGCCAACAGCAGCGATCAGTTCCAACATGGTAAAGTGGCACACAACACACAACACAACACTTTGTCATTATCCACCAACGGCGAGCAAGTTGCATTCGCAGGAAACAGGAATTTGGAACGTCAGCGTTGTTATACACACAGCACGTCGCCAGAAATACATTCTGACATTCTGATATTGACTTCAATATTATTTCTTTTCTATTTATTTTTTTAAAGCATCTTTTCAGGCTCCGTTTAAGCGTACATTGTTTTAAAAGTACGGATTAGGCACTGTTATGGGATTATATGTAAACAATACCCTACCAATTTGACAAATATGTTATAATAAAATAAATAAATAGAAAACTACTAGTGATTAAGTGAAGAAAAGGAGGAGGAGTCTAGTTCATGTGACTTTATAGGTTTTGTTTTTGTTACGTTTAAACTGGCGACAAATTTATTAATTTAATTCCTAAATATTTGTGTAAAAAATAGTATTTTTAAAAAGTATTTTTTTTATCATAAAAAAAAGAGAAAACTGTTATCTTGCACCTGTATGAGCATAGAATACATTTATAGAATGTAATACATTAATTACATTATATTAATTTAATAAATTAATGAAATATAAATTAAAATAAAATAAAATAAATTACAACCCAATGCTTGGTGAATTCTGCTTCACAATGATTAGAAGAGAAATTTTAAAAAATTCAATTAAAACAACCTAACAATTGTATTTTATTTTATCATTATTTTATTATTTTCTTTTTCTTGACTGTAAAAATACCATCAGATAAAAATCTTTTTACAGTAATCATGAATAATTTTACAGTTTTACAGTAATCAGCGAATGATAAAAAATATACAGGAGGCAGATTCACGTCACATTAAAACGTCTAAATTGTTAAAAAGTAACATCCGCATCAATATACAGTATGATCCAGCTGTTTTGATACTGTAGCATTACTGCAATCCTAGATTACTGTTTTTGGATATCACACAGAACTTCCTTGGCGGAAGTAACCAACAGCAGCAGACAGGAAAGAAAATGAGACGTGTCTGGAGAACAGCATGAATGGTGAAAGGAGAAGGGAGGAAAAAGCAAAGACAACAAGAGTCTTATTTAAGACTTACCGTTGTCGCCAGGGCAACAGTAGCTGTCCGGGTCTGACTCATTGTGGTAGTAAAGGTCCATGGCCTGGGGGGGGACATTGGTATTAGTCAATGAAAACAACCTTTTGATGGCGCTGATGATGCTTGGGGATGCAATATGGGACAAGAACAGATCCGCGGCAGCTAACACGTTCTGCTAATGAGTCCTGCCCTGCCAGTCCACTTGGGGTGGAGGGATTATAGAATGTTGTGGAGACTGAGCAGACATTGTGCTGGAACCTTCTATGAAAACCACAGCGAAATAAAAGCCCACGGTAGAGACCAGACCTCTGCCCTGGACCAAATCCTGGTGGGTCACTGCCCCACTTAGCACCATGAAGAAGACTGTAACATCAATCATAACAAAGCTTCGTGTTGCTCTTTTATGTGGATAAGCATCAAAGTGTAATTAGGCTTTTACTTGGCCCATGTGCCACCCTTCTATAAAGTTTGGTGGGAATCAAACTACGTAGCTACTACGTGACTGCAATTTGTATCCTGCAGATAACTTAACAAACTAATGGATGAACAAGAACCTGACTGTAAATTTGTACTATCTTGCATTGAGCTTGACAGTGTTCCACTCCCATCCTGGAAGTGTCTGCAACATGCATTTAACTGGCCAGCTGCCCAAATCCTGCATGTAGGTGACGACAGTGCACAATCTTTCACAACGGCTAAAAAACCCCAAAAGAACAAGTAAACATGTCCGCTGTGTTCTTTATAATATACTGTATATAAACAAATTACTTAAAAATTGGCACCGAAACTTAAGTTAGGGATTTTTTTGCATAAAGCCCACAGAAATAGATACAAATATACAGTGGTCCCTCGTTGTATCGCGGTTTGAATATCGCAGAGCACAGCCGACACGACATGGCTGAGCTCTAACAAATAAAAGGCTTTTCACTCATTCTGTGTGGAAGTGGTACGTTTTTGGCTTCTTTGTCCTTCATCCCAACACCGAGACAGGTGGAAAAAATAATTTACCTTAGAGTTAGTTTCGAATTTGTTTATAAAATTAGGCTTAAAACAAGTTAACTGGAGAGATTAGCTAATTAGTGTACTGTAGTGATACCGTAGACGATGTAAAGAAAGAATAAAAGGGGTGCAAAAGTGACTATAGGGTTGTTATTTCGTGTCTATAGGGCTCTAATAAAGTTAAAACCCATATTTAGAAAATCACAAACAAGTTTTCTATGTTCCAACGACAAGATATTATTATTCAATTAATATTGAATTTGCAGAAATTCACTTATCACAGACGAGTCTGGAGCCTATTAACCGCGCTAAACGAGGGACAACTGTACGTAAATGTTGAAATAATTATGTTTAATTAGTTAACTTTTTTCGTTCCAGAATATGTTAGACAAGAGGTGCATGCATTATAAAAAACATATTCTTATTGATGGGAGAAATCAATATCTTAGAAAAATGTAATTTATTACATGTTGCAATTTTTAAAAAAGCATTGTGTTATGTCATGAGCTATGAAACAGGAAGTAGCCAAACTAACAGAAACATTTGTCATTTTTGTTTGAGGGATAACATTTTTGGCCATTTGAGTCACACAAATAAACGGTTGAAAAAAAACATCACTTATGGTCGACAAAGCAGAGCGACGTTACAGAAAATCGTGCAGTGTTCTTAAACAGGTCCTGGGTCCCAAATTCTGCAGCAGCACTTTAAATATATGCTTTATATAGACTGCACATGCAGCGCTGCTTAATCAGCATTCTGGAAGAGTAAGCTGCTGCACTGTGACCCAGACTGGTTCCTGCCCCACTTTTAGGCCAGGCTCCCACCTGATGTGCCTTAATGAGGCTGCGTTGCCGGGGCGACGCCGCGTTAAATCACTCCCCAGAAAGTGGCGAGAGGGGGCCGCTGACGCCACCGTCACACGAGGGACGCTGCATTGCTGACGCCAGGATGGAAAGTAATCTGCCTGACGACATATGTGAATGTTTTACTTGCGCTTTGTGGCCATTAATCTGGCACGTACAGAAGCTGAGCTGAGCATCTGTTATTCCCTTTGCCTTGAGTTTGAATATTCACGTAAGAGCACACCGAACCCTTGACGATTATTTCAGAAGAGACACACAGAAGCTGCCCCACATTTAATGTCGGGGTACAGCCCCCGCAGCTATTGCGTCCCAGGACATTCCTGATGCGCCGCCACGTCAGATATTAATTTCAAGACGCCACCCGTCACTCAGGCTCTTCTCAAAAGAGACAGACAGCTCCCGTCTAGTCTGTCGGAATCATCCTTATTTTGGTGTTCCTTATCACAATAGAGGGAGTCAAGCTGAGGCATGTTGCCACTTTAATAATTCCTTGGCAAGTTTACAGGCCATGTTTTTTTTTATATTTTATATTTTTTCATATCATGATGCTTCACTGTCTTCACTGTGTACTGTGGCTTGAATTCAGAGTTTGGGGGTCGTCTCAAAAACTATCTGCTGCCCTTGGAGCCAAAAAGAACAATTTTAATCTCATCAGTCCACACGTGGCTACGCTCACACTGCAGGGTAGGATTCCCAATTCAATTCCCAATTTTTTGCTTAAAATCCGATTTTTTATGTGGTGGTTTACATTGCCAAACAAATGCGACTTGTAATTTGAACGCAACGCGCCTGGAAAGTGACGTGCATGCGCTGAAGCGCGACATCGCTTGCATTTCCGTGTGTTTATAGAAGTAAAGACTGCTGAGGTGTGCGATACTAATTCAATAATATGTGCAAATTCACCTAATGTGTCTGGTAACATTTAAAACGCGGTGTACAGTATTTCAAATCATAGCATAAAGAATACAAAACATCATAGTCATTTATTTGATTTATATGAAACCCTGAAGTACATTGAGGTATTGGGATTTGACTTTAGCGCATGAAGCACTGGTATCGGGGATATTGACATTTCAGTATCGATCCGCACATTATTAGCATGAGCTCCTTAACGTGCTGCTTCGGCAGCTCCCGGTAATTTTTCCCAGCAATTTTCTCGGATGAGAAGAACTTTTTCCTACAGGGGTGAGTACATTTATTCAAGTCTTGCACGATAAACTACGTCTTTCCATGACTGCCTACTTTTAAAGTCTCGGCAAAACACGCCTTTCCATGACGTATATGTCGGATATATATGCCATATGAGCGTTCACATATAATTTATATCTACATACGAATGAGACCTAAGTCGCATTTGAAAAAATCGGAATTGTGCTGTTCACACTGACATAAAAATTTTTGATAGAGGTCACATATGAGCAAAAAAATCTGAATTGACCTGCAGTTTGAACATCATAGGTCCTTCATTTCTCTTTAGACCAGTTGATGTGTTCTTTGGCAGATTGTCACCTCCTCTGCACATGCCTTTTTTTAAACAATGGGACTTTGCGAGCGATTCTTGTAATAGATTAGCTTCACACAGACGTCTTCTAACTGTCACAGTACTTATAGGTAACTCCAGACTGTCTTTGATCATCCTGGAGCTGATCATTGGCTGAGCCTTTGCCATTCTGGTTATTGTTTGATCCTTTTTGATAGTTGTCTTAGGTTTTCTTGTAATGCAGGTGTCAAATCGTGCCTGTTATAAAAATACTGCGCTCCTACCGCTTCAATTATTTTGGATAAACTGCGTGTTATCGCGAGACTACCGGTCATGTGACTGTGTGCCGCCAATAAGGGTTTATGGTTGCGGGGAGCGGCCACTAGACGTGAGGGGAGCTTGATTTGTTGCTGCTCGAGGTAGGTTTTAACACGGTTTTATACTGAAATTTTCTAATGACATGCCTCAATACTAAAGTACATAAATATTAACTTGTAGAGCCGACTGCCAGCGCCGGACTTTGTCAATTGAGAAGTGCGTTTGTATAGAAAAACGCGATTGGTAAATCAATGCTTAGCAGTTAGCATTTGGTCAGCTTAGCCTTAGCTGCGTCCATTGACTTATATGAGTGCGGTTAGCAATTGCTACTTTCTGACATATTTCTCAAACTGTTCGCACAAGTTGCATGTTGTGTGGGGTTTTTAGCCCTGCAGTAAACTTTTCCTTCCATGGTGAGCATTTGAGTGTGCTCTAACACAGAAGGTGTTTTATTGTTGATATTCTGCTTGGATACAATGTATTTGATGATATTAATAATTTAAGTTGACCTTTATTTTATGGGTGAATGGTTATTTTATTTGAATTGATAGTAGCTAATGTTAATTGTTTGTGCAACTATTCAGCACAATGCAGCGTCTGGCAGAGTCTCCCGTTCATCGAGTCTTCAACTCTCATCTCCGGCAGAGCTTCGCCTGCATCTCAAGGGAGGACATTGGACTGCTATTATCATTGGACTGCTATTATTTTGAACATTACTGTACTGAACCTGCCGTTTTTGAAGAGATGCATCATAATACTAAAATTCCAAGAAATGAAAGCCCTTCCGGAACAAATTAATTTTGTATCCAGAGGTTGCACTGTAATTTATTGATTCACTGGCATATGTATGGTATGTCAGGGGATATGTATGGGGGTTTAATGTGTTACAGCGTAAAAAAGCAAACGGTCCAAAAAAAGTAGGTCAAGTAAAACTAGCTTAAGAACTATCAAATAGAAGCATAATCAATGAGATAACATGTGCATAAAGATACAGACCTGCGTGCGCTGACGTGGCTGCCAGGTGTCCTCTAGGGCGTATCTGATGTAAGGTCCGCTACAGATGGAGCACTCCACCATGACGGGGCTGGCTAGGAAGGGTGAGCAGTGAGCACCACCCCAAGACTGACAGCAGCCCAGGTGAGCATCCGGCTCAGACTCCTTCATCTGCCGGGATAGCATCTTCCACTTCCTGACCTGGAAGACGACACCCGTGTTGGTCAATTATCACAAACGAATACCATATTATGGATTATAAAAAAATCAATTGACTTGATTAATTTAGAATATTTGATGCCACATGACCAAGGTAAACGGTCATGTTTTGAAATGATTTGTTAGTGATTTGTTAGTGTTTTCATACATTTAATATTATTCTTTCATTATTGAGCAGTACTTGTTTTGAATGATATGCAAATTCTTATTTTGTTTCCTTTTTTTTTTTTTACTGATTTTAACTGAAGTAAAATATTTTTAAATTTTATTTAAAAAAATACCTATTTCTATTGGTTATTTCTTTTCCCTTATTTCTTGATATTTTATGAATAGGAAAAACATAAAAAAAATATATTTATTTTATCTACATCCATGTAAAATAATACAAATAACAACGCTATACTTACAATTTTTTTAACTAACAAAAATATATTTTATACATTTTTGTATATATTGTGCAATTCTTTATGCGATTGTTAAGGCATATAGTTTCTAAATCAATAATTGTGACACTATACCTAAAATTACAAATAAAAACACAGATTTTTTTTAAATATACAAATGTATTTTCTACTTTTTAAATACATTTTGTACAGTGCTTTATTACAGTAAGAATAATAGTGAAACTATATCTACAATTACAATAGATTTTTTTTAAAGCACATAATTTGTTGGTTTTTGTTCCCTACATTTTTCTTTCCTCTTTTAGATTTTTGAAGTTATGTTTTACAGTCGGTTTAAGCATTAAAGTACAGCACTAAACCACCCAATATAATCAATGGTTACACAAACACAAACCCTCTCTGAACATAAGTGCTGCAACAGTGTGAAAGAATAACCTACCAAAGAATGAAAAAGCCTCAAGAAATCCTGGGAAAGCCTTCACTCTCCATACAGTATTTGCATTCCATAGGAAGAAGAAGCCAGTGAGTCACTTCAGAGGATTTTACACACGCACACACACCCACAGACAGTTACAGAGAGATACACACCCTTATTCCATATTGAGCGTATAACTGAAGACATAAACCAAATTCACATAAACCCCTCTTATGCACATACTGTAGACACATCTGAAGTGTAGTTCACTACTGATCAACATGTTAAGACCAAAAATTGCAATAATTTACGTTTTGCACTCTTGGATCTTAAGGAGGTTCTAAGTAGAGCTTCAAAATTCAAAAATGAAGCCAGAAACCGTTAAAGTGAAACAGGCTGTTTATCAGCTGATAAAAAGTTGAAGAATGCAGCTTTCAAAAGACAAAAATTTTGGTAAAAATGTGGAATGAATGTGATTTAGTGTCAGGTGTTAACACTCACGGCGGGCTTGTTGAGCGAGGCCTCTCGCAGCCTCAGAGTCACTGCTGCTGAGGTTGGACGCAGTAAGACGTAAGACGGTCATTTCCAACTTCTTCAAACATCCTCAGGCTCATGGAACAAAACAATCAAGTGGTAGACAAAAATAAATGTCACCGGGGCTGAGCCGGAGGATCCCATTGGCTGTCCGACGAAACATGGGTCCATCCTCGCCCCAAATGAAGATTGTTACTAGTGCCGAGTACAGTCCGATAACCATCAGAGAGCATCTGCGAGAGATGGGTTTTAAAAAGAAAAACATCTTCAAAACCCTCGTTTCCTTTTATGCCACAAAACTGGCTGTTTGCAGGAGAGCACCAACCATGGGACACTGAAAGGTGGAAGAACATTTTATTCTTCCTTGATGTCTTGATGGCTTCCAATGTTACTGGCATGACAAGGAGATCCCATCTAAGATGTTTTCCACATGGCACAGTAAAGGGGGTGCCATCATGATCCTTCAATGAAACAATGGAGCCCTCTGGTTGTGCAGGCAGCCGGCTATGAGCATCTCTCATGACTGAAGGTCCTTGTCTGTGTGGTCATGAGTGACTTTTTCAACAGGACGACACTGCACTTCACAAAGGATTTCTGCTAAAGAAATAAGCTCACTCTTTTGGACCATCCTGAGTGTTCCCCTCATCTAATCTAATGGAGAACTTTTGGGGATGGGAAGTTTCCAAAAATGGCCATCAATTCCAGACAGTGCATGGCCCGTGAAGCCATCAACACCTGGAGCAACATTCCCACTAGCCTCCTGGAGCTCATTAACAACAATACCCAACACTCGCTCATTTTTCAACATTTGATTTCTGCCGTTTTCATTTAAACATGGGGGTTTCAGCTTTTTTTAGCTATGGTCTTGAACTTTTGAACAGCTGATGAACAGCCTATTTCACTTTAAAGTAAATTCAATCAGCCGGTCTTAAAATTGTGATCAGTGTGAGCGTATAAGCGACAAGGAACAAAGCTGCAGCGGTCAAGGTGAGCACGACAGCTGTGAGCGGAAGCAAATCCACTATGATAGATGTTGTTGTGACCCAGAATGGCCGTTATGTAAGCTAAATGGCGTCCTTGGCACAGCCAGCTGACAGGTTCAGTGACTGTGGCCCGCTTGTAACGAGCGTTATCAAGGCCGCTATCAGCGAAAGAGCCCCTATGCTAACACCATTGCATGCACTCCTGGAAATGTGCGGCGGGGAGATTGCGACTGCATGTATCCCAACTTGCAAATCAGCAAATAAGAGTGTGAATGAAAAATCCCTACACTGTAATTACAAATAAGTACCGAGAGGTGGAATGGATTCTAATGACCGCTGAAAGTGCCAAACTACTAAGAAAAGGGAAAAAAACGGCTTGTGTTTCTATTATGAGAAAACAGTCACGTTAAGAGAATGTTGTAATATGAGGGAAAAAGTCATAATGTTACAAGGAAAACAACAAAATATGAGGGAGTTTGACTTATACAATAAACTGCCATACTGTTATGAGAAGATTCTGATTTTTAAAAAAGTCATAATTTTATAAGAAATATGTCAAAATATCATGGGGGAAAAAAAGTCGTGATGTTACATGAATAAAGTTTTACATGAAGAAAAAAGATCAAATGCTACAAGAATTATGTTAAAATAATAAAGGAGGCAATCAATGTCCCAGTGTGAGGAAACAAGCAGCAAGGCTATGAGAATAAGGTATAATATGATGAGAAATAGTCATAATTTTATGAAGAATAATTCAAAAAATATCAGTTAAAAGTTGGGATGTTACATTAATAGAGTCGGAATAACACGGAGGGGTGGGGGTGGGGTGTAATTGTAAACACGTACATGAAAATATGATCAGATAAAGTTCTGATGTTACGTGAATAAAGTCGTGATAGTCGCGAAGAAGAGGTTGCAAATTTATGAAAACATAGTCACGTTTTTTGAGAGCAAGAATGATGTTAAATTATTATGAGGACAAAACTAGCAGCTACATCAAAATATGAGGGGGGAAAAAACAGCAATGTTATGAGAATAAAGTCAAAATATTATGAGAAAACAAATAATTTAAATTACGTCAAAATATAACAAAAAGGTAGCAATGTTATGAGAGAGAAGTCGGACCTTTTTGAAAAACTCTCATACCGTTAGGAGAATAAAGTCACAAGATGCTGAGAATAAAGTCAAGTTTTTATGAGAAATATATATATATATATATATGTCAAAATATCGGCAGGAAAAAGTTGTGATGTTTCACAAATGAAGTCTATTTTAAAAAGTCAGAGTGTGAGTTGTTTGAAATATCACCAAAATGAGTCGCTTTTATTTAGTTAAAAATATACATTGTTTGCATTTTTAAAAGAACCATTTGAAGTCATTTTTGTGACTTTTATGTACCCAAAATGAACCAAACCGAGCACTTCAAGAAACTGAACCGTACCAAAATTACATTTTAGTGTACCGTTACACCCCTATTATAAATATATACTATATATGACAGTTCTTAACGGGTCATTTACATTATTGATCAGCGTTGTTTAAATATGCTATAAATTGTTTGTAATAATGTTCAACAGTGATTGTTGATTTTTCGAATTCGCTAAAATTGCATTTATACAGGTGATTAAAATAAAATATATAATGTCAAGCTAAAAGACATAAAAGTCATGTCTTGTTTGCATAATGTCTTCTGAACACTATTCCACCATAGCGACAATGCTGAAACCCATTATACATGTTATATAAACATCTTTAAACAAACAAAAGGCTATAAAGACCACTTTACACTCATTAAGTAAGATGATTTAAAATAATAGTTGGTGTGACTGTTCTGGTTGGTGCTAAAAAAAAAAAATAGTTGTTGGAGTAATTTACACTAAACATTCGGATTTGAACGGTGATTTGAAGGGGACTAATTATAGGTCCATGTTCTGCAAGTTCTCTATTTCATCTCCAAATGGTTCTCCCTTCTTTTCTCCTCGAAAGCTATCGACACATCCCTGAAACCTTGGCTGTAATCGCTGTAAACTCGCACGCCGCCATTGTTTGTTTCGCTGAGAGCTGTTACTCTGCTGATGTCACTTTCGGCAGTGATGCTTTGCTACGACAATGCCGTCATCGTGGCGGCCACCTTGAACCGTAAATGTAATTTCTGCAAATTTACTGTTTGCTGTAAAAAAAAACAAGCAATGTAGAAGAAGAAAATATAACATATTTAGGCAAAGTCAGTCAAGGATGACATTGAGTGAAGGTGTGGTTTGCATGCAAAGCCCATAAAGCGACTGAGTGTGTTCAAGCGTAATACTTGATCATAGTAACGTACTGTATGTATGAAAAGAGCTGTGACCTGCTGCTCTTTCTCGTACGCTCCTGAATCGTCACCTCATCTCCTTAAATGTGCGTGCGGCAGAACAGGTTCTAGAGAAAGAACAGCTTTGGTGTTGCTAAGATAGAGTATTGCATGAGAACACACACAGGAGGAACATGTTCACCACAAATATGAAGGTCATTCATTTTCAGACTGGGCTTCTTCTGGTTGCCCTTTGATCCGCCTTTTTGTCCAATGAGCCTTTAGTACAACATGTTATGTAATGCACAGTGTATAGTCATATACTGTAGAGCCTTTAGTTAAAGACAGGTTTTCGAAACTGTTCCAGTTCAAAAACCAATTGGGAAATTGGCTTCCTCTCCAAATGAGACCTTAGATATTTCATATACGTGGTGAAGTGCTACATTTAAACATAGCTACTACATTGCCACTGCAAACAGGAACCATCAGGAAGCAAAGGCTGTAGACATGTATTGACATTAAAAAAGAGGAAAGTCAACGTTAAAATGGAAAAAAAAACAAAAACAATACACAAAAAGCAATGACAAAATGGCACTCCTCCACTCCTTCCATAGTGGCCCCGCCTCCACCCTCCGAGACAAACAGACCTTATGACTGACAAAAGGGCTTACTCTGTTCATATCGTTGTTCTATGCAACAAACACGGTGCTGAAAGCACAGAGTGAACTCTCTTCCTGCCTGTTTGGAGGTGAGAGAGACAAGGAAAATAGACACGCATGCACATGGCCTTATATTGAGTATGACAAAATTATTGAGTGACTTTTCATTTATACCAGTCCAGGAAGTACCCGCCTCTCTGCCAAAGTCATCTGGGGTTGGCTACAGCATACCCTAGTGAAGATAAGCGGCATAGAAGATGGATGGATTTTCATTTACTCGGAGAGTGATTCATGTATTTATTATTATCCCAGGTCTTGTGCCCGTGGGACAGTTTTTTTTCCATGCATAAAATATTGTCACGTTTGAGTCTGGCTTTGGTTTTGACTAAGAAATGTAGGTTGTTCTTTTCCCCAAAGTAAGGTGGAGCAAAGTGAGAAATCCTGAGATGATGGGGGATGACACAGGGGAAGGTAGAGGGATGTTGAAAGGATGTTGTTGTTGGACTGGCAATGGGACCAACCTTTGGGAACGCATTATCACATGTGAACCCTGAGATGATTTTAGTTTAGTGGTCACAGTGTTTACATGTTTCAGTGATGATACGCAGTATTTAAGTGCCTCAAGCATTTAAAAACTGATTATTCACTATTATTGCTGGTTATTTGGCGTTACGTCCTGGTAGAGGGATGTTGGGAGGGCGGGAAGGTCAACCTGAAAAACAAGTACGTGAGAAGCAGCATGAGGTGGAGATGTGTCATGTTGTTGTTGGACTGGCAATAAGACAAACCTTTTGGGCCGCAACATCACAATATGGATCCTGTCTAAATTGATTTCACTTTATGTGTCGCACTCATAATGTTATGAGAAGAGTCTGATTTTTAAAAAGCCATGATTTTATGACAAATATAGTAGTGTTCAAAATAATAGCAGTCCAATGTGACTAACCAGATGAATCACGGTTATTAGTATATTTTTTTGCTACATGGCAAACACGTTACCAGTAGGTGCAGTAGATTCTCAAAACAAACAAGACTCAGCATTCCTGATATCCACGCTCTCAAGGCTGTGCAATTGGGCGACTAGTTGAAAGGGTTGTGTTAAAAATAATAGCAGTGTGGCATTCAATCAGTGATCAATTTTGTGAAAAAAACAGGTGTGAATTAGGAGGCCCCTATCTAAGTATGAAACCAGCACTTGTTGAACATGCATTTCTCTTTGAAAGCCTGAAGAAACTGGGTGTTCAAGACATTGTTCAGAAGAACAGTGTACTTTGATAAAAAAGTTGATTGGAGAGGGGAAAACTTATGAAGAAGTGCAAAACATTTTTGGCTGGTCAGCTAAAATGATCTCCAATGCCTTAAAATGGAGAACTATCAAAATGGATGGAAGAATAACCAGAATGGCAAAGCCTCAGCCAATGATCAGCCCTGGGATGATCAAAGTCTGGAGTTACCTGTAAGTACTGTGACAGTTAGAAGACATTTGTGTGCAGCTAATCTATTTACAAGAATCCTCAGCAAAAGTCCCTTGCATGTGCAGTAGCTTTTACTGTTTGCCAAAGAACACATCAACTGGCCTAAAGAGAAAAGGAGGAACATTTCGTGTCTTCTGATGAGAGTAAAATTGTTCTTTTTGGGTCCAAGGGCTGCAGACAGTTTGTGAGACGACCCCCAAACTCTAAATTCAAGCCACAGTACACAGTGAAGACAGTGAAGCATCATGATATGGGCATGATATTTCTCCTACTACTACTGGATCAGTTTGCATATGTCAAAATACTTCAAGAGGTCATGTTGCCTTAGGCTGAAGAGGACATGCCCTTGAAATGGGTGTTTCAACAAGACAATGACCCCAAACACACTAGTAAACCAGCAAAATCTTGGTTCCAAACCAACAAAATGAAAGGCTAGCCCAATCCTCAGACCTTAATCCAATGGAGAACTTGTGGGATGACATCAAAAATGCAGTTTCTGAAGCAAAAGAAACGTTAATGAATTGTAGAATGTTGTTAAAGAATCTTGGAATGGAATAAAGGTCAAATAAAGTTGCCACAAGTTGGTTGACTCCATGCCACACAAATGTGAAGCAGTAATATAAGAGTAAATATTCAAATGACTGCCAAATCCTAGAAACAAAAAAGTTTGTACAAAATATTTTGGAGTTTGTAAAGTCAACGGCAAATAGTGCAGTGTTTTTGAACACACCCTTTTCAACTAATTCTCTAATTGCACAACCTTAGGAGCGTGCATGTCATAAATGCTGGATTTAACAGTGATTTACTTGCATTGCACTGCTATTATTTTGAACACTACTCTATGTCAAAATATCAGGGGGAAAAAGTTGTGATGTTACATGAATTAAGTCGTAATATTCATGAGGAAGAAGTTGAAATGTTATGAAAATATAGTCACATTTTTGAGAACAAATGTTACAAGAATTATGTTTAAAAATTATGAAGACAAAAGCAGTATTGTTAAGAGAACTATGTCAAAATATGAGGGAAAAAAGTAGCAATGTTCTGAGAATATGAGAAAAAAAAAATTAAAATTACGTTAAAACATCACAAAAAAGATAGAAATGTTATAAGAAAGAAGTCAGACCTTTTCAAAAAGCTCTCATACTGTTACGAGAATATAGTCACAAGATGCTGAGAATAAAGTCCATCCAGTTTCGATGACGCTTATCCTTGTTAGGGTCGCGGGTATGCAGGAGCATATCACAGCTGAGAAATATAAATATGTCACTGGAAAAAAGTTGTGATGTTTCATGGATAACGTCGTTATATTAAAGAGGATGAAGTTGCAATTTTCTGAGAATAAAGTAGCATTTTTCAATTACAAATAAAAGTTAAAATATAACGAAGACAAAAGTAGTTGGCCTTAACGCAGTGGTTCTCAATTATTTTTTTGTCATGCTTTTCCCTACAGGACAGAAATGTTTTTGCGCAACCCCCAATTAGAAATACTATTGATAAACTAATAATATTTGTCTGTACTGTACAAAGAAAATGCAACAAAATGGAGCGCTGCCAAGCAAACAAGCATATACAAGAGTCAAATTGCATGTCGAGTAAGATGAATTTGTACACGTTGGCCTGGTCTGCACTGACAGAGAAAGTCCTCCCAGCCTCTCGCACCCCTCCTGACACTTCACCGCATCGCCCAAGGGCGGCCCACCCCACTATTTGAGAAGCACGCCCATAACATGTTTAAGTGTTGATGCAAAGTATTAAAATGTCTCTGCTGATCTATTTCCTGGAAGTAAACAAGTTTGTTTGTCCTGGAAGCTCTGCCATGATTGGTGTATAAACAGCGAGAGGATAGGTAGATCCTTTGTGGAATGACTCACTGTACTTTCTAAACCTCGCCCTGACAGCCCGAACATCGCAGGTTGTGTGAACACGGCCGCACAGCCAAACCATCAAAATCTTGAGCGCTGAGTAAGCATATCGATCGGCGGGAAGCAGATCACATCAGCGCCACCAGGCCCAAACTACTGCAATAACCACACCCACGAGTGCTTTTGGCACCGGGTCTGTAACATCAAGATGGGAGCGAGGGATTAGCACGGTTCTTTGGTCAGATTAGAACAGCAGTAATCCCACAAAATTCCCCTACATTGCAAGGATGAGGCAAGGAAGGGAGGGATTTAATAAAACTGGATCTTACAGACTTAGATTTATACTTGTGTTGTAGAGCTGATTGGCATGTGGAATGAAAAATGAAAGAAGTCCTGTAGCGTTCGCTGTGTGAACGGAACCGTAGGAGTCTGTTGGGGCATAAATTTGATATTTTTGTTTTGGTGCTAATTCTTTAAAAATACGCACAAAGGTTCCTTACAGAAAAAATACGATTATGTTGTAGTATTGTAAGAAAAAAAATATTACAAAAAAAGCCATAGTGTTTTGGAAAAAAGCTGTAATGTAACATGAAAAAATCCATAATATTTTTTTTATTTTTTTTATTTTTTTATTATTTTATTATAATTTTTTATTTATTTATCTTTATATTTTTTATTTTTTGTAGTATTTTTGTATTTATTTTTAATTTTTTATTTTTTTGTTTTTTTTAAAATTCTTTATAAATTTTTATTTTATTTTATTTGGGTTTTTTTTTTTTTCCTTTTTTTTTCTTTTTTTTTTTTTTTTTTTATTGTTTATTATTTTTTTATTATTTGTTTTTTTTTTCTTTTATTTTTATTAATTAATGCATTCTTAATTATCATTTATATAGCTTTATTATTGCAAATAGCATTTACTATGTATATTATTATTAATATTATAGGAGGCCTTTATTATCTTTGATTATTATGACCACATTAATATAAAATGTTCCCAAATTATTTAATTTTGGAAGAATTAAAAAAGTCATATTGTTACAATAGAATAAAATTAAAATATTATGAGAAAGTATTTTTTCAAAATGTAAAGAATTGTAGTGTAAAGAAAAATAGAATAAAGAATTCCTTTATCAGTGTTTTTTGATAAAACATATGTTAAAATATGAAAATTAAGTAAGATGTGTTGAGAAAATATGAATATTATGACTGTAAGTCATATTATAAGGAAAAATTTTTATGAAAATAAACTTGTAATATAGCCATTTTCTTCTTTTCCTTTCAGCTTATCCCTTCAGGGGTCGCCACAGCAAATCAATTGCCTCCATCTAACTCTGTCTTCTGCATCCTCTTCTCTTGCGCCAACTACCTTCATGTCCTCTTTCATATCCATAAACCTCCTCTTTGGTCTTCCTCTAGGCCTCCTGCCTGGCAATTCAAAACTCAGCATCCTTCTACCAATATATTCACTATCTCTCCTCTGGACATGTCCCAACCATCTCAATCTGGCCTCTCTGACTTTATCTCCAAAACCTCTAACATGTGCTGTCCCTCTGATGTGCTCATTGCTGATCCTGTCCATCCTGGTCACACTCAAAGAGAACTTCAGCATCTTCATCTCTGCTACTTCCAGCTCTGCCTCCTGTCCTTTCCTCAGAGGCACTGTCTCTAAACCAAACAACATCGCTGGTCTCACCACAGTTTTGTACACCTTTCCTTTCATTTTAGCTGAAACTCTTCTATCACACATCACACCCGACACTTTTCTCCACCCATTCCAGCCTGCCTGCACACGCTTCTTCACCTC